>PVJI01024982.1:0-21135 GCA_004026765.1 Micronycteris hirsuta | reverse complement strand
GCTGACTGGAGCCTGGCCCCACACTTCTGGGGTCACAGGGTGCTTTAGGATACCTGTAGGTGTGACCTCAGAAACCCAAGTCAGGGTTTCTGAGGCCAAGCTTGGGTAGGGAGAGCCTGATACTGCCACTCCTAGAGGATCCCGGGCCCCACCTTTGCTCCCCATCCCTGCAGGCTCCCATTCCCCCATTGCTCACAGCTGTCCTGCTGGGGTGAGTTCAGCTTCGTGAGGTCAGCCCCGACACAGCAGCTCGTCACTGTAGTCAAGGTCAGTCCTCACACTCAGCCAGCCTGAGGGCCAATCCCAAGCACAAATGTGCCAAAAGCATTCAAGACTAGGCTACCACAAGAGGGCTCACAAAACCCACATAAGAGACATTCCTGGAACACCTAGCCCAGGTGATCAGGGAGACAGCACCACTGAGACCCACAAGACACCTAGTACATGAGGCCACCCTACCACGACTGAGAGATTGCAGATCTACCTAATACACAGCAACAAATACAGAAAGGCAGTCAAAATTGGGAGACCAAAAATATGTCCCAGATTAAACTATGGGAGAAGTCCCCAGAAAAACAACTAAATGAAATGGAGGCAAGCAGTCTACCAGATACAGAGTTCAAAACAATGAGAGATATAAGGGTGCCCATGGCAGTTAGTGAGAACTTCAGCAAAGAGATAGCCAGTATAAAATAAAAAACATAAAAGCCCTGGCTGGGTGGCTCGGTTGGTTGGAATGTCATCTTGTAAACTTAAAGGTTGTGGGTTTGATTTCCACTCAGGGCACATGCTTGGGGTGTGGGTTCAAGTCCCTAGCTGAGGCACTTATGGAAGGCAACCGATTGATGTTTCTCTCACATCAATGTTTCTCTCTCGCTCTCTCTCTCCCCATCCTTCCTTCCCTCCCTTCCTTTCTGTAAGCAAATAATAATAATAAAAAGAGCCAGTCAGAAATGAAGAATATAATATTTGAATCAAGAAGGCAATAGAAGGAATCAACAGCAGACTAAATGAAGCAGAGGACTGAATCAACAATTTGAAAGACAAGGCAGTAGAAAACCCCTAATGATAACAGCAAACAGAAAAAAATAACTTAAAATGAGGATTGTTCAAAGGACCTCTGGGACAACATCAAGCATAACAAGATCTGCATCATAGAGTACCTGAAAGAGAAGGAGAAAGCAAGGAACTGAGAACCCATTTGAAGATATAATGACTGAAAACATAGTGAGTTAAATAGTCTATTCAATAAATAATGTTGGAAAAATTAACAGATACATGCAAAAAAAACTGAAAGTACCACCTTCTTACACTATATACAAGAATAAACTTAAAATGGATTAAAGACTCAAATGTAAAACTTGAAACCACAAAACTCCTAGAAGAAAACATAAGTGGTAAAATCTTGGACATTTCTCTTAGCAATATTTCTTCTGACATGTCTCCTTGGGAAAGAGAAACAAAAGAAATAATAAACAAATGGAACTACATCAAACTAAAAAGCTTTTGCACAGCATAGGAAACCATCAACAAAGCAAGATATTTGTCAATGATACATCTGATAAGGGCTTAATAACCAAATTTCTCTAGAACTCAACACCAAAAAAACACTCTAATTAAAAAATAGGCAGAGGACCTGAACAGACATTTCGCCAAGGAGGACATACAGATGGCCAATAGACATTTGAAAAGAGGCTGAATGTCACTAATCATCAGAGAGGTACAAATTAAAACCACAATGAGGTATCACCTCACACCTGTCAGAATGGCTATCATCATAAACCAACAAAAAACAAGTGTTGGCAAGGATGTGGAGAAAAGGGAACCTTGTGCACTGTTGGTGGCAGACTGGTACAGCCACTATGGAAAGCAGTATGAAGGGTTCTCAAAAAATAAAAAAAAATGGGCCCTGGCTGGTGTGGCCCAGCGGACTGAGCACCAGCCTGTGAGCCAAAGGGTCACCAGTTCGATTCCCAGGCAGGGCACATGACTAGGTCGCTGGCAAGGTCCCCAAATGGGGGTGCATGAGAGGCAACCACACACTGATGTTTCTCTCCCTCTCTTTCACCCCCCCTTCCCCTCTCTCTAAAAATAAATAAAAAGTGGAACTACCTTATGACCCAATGATTCTATTTATAGATATATGTTCAAAGAAATCCAAAATATTAGTTAAAAGAATACATGCACCCCTGTGATCACGCAGCATTATTTACAATAGCCAAAATATGGAAGCAATCCAAGTGTCCATCAACAGACCAGTAGATGAAAAGCAGTGGTACATTTGCGACAGCATGGGTGGACCTAGAAGGTATTATTTTAAGTGAAATTAAGTGAGACAGAGAAAGACAAATACAATATGATTTAACTTATATATGGAATCTAAGGAGCAAAATAAACAAACAAACAAGACAGAAACAGACTCATAAATACAGAGATCAGAGTGATGGTTGGGGGTTGGGTGAAAAAGGTGAAAGGATTAAGAAGCACAAGTTGGTAATCACAAAATAGTCAAAGGGACGTATAAAGTAGAGCATAGGAAATATAGTCAATAATATTGTGATAAGGCCATGACAGGTGTGACTCAGCTGGTTGAGCGTCGCCCCACAAAGTGAAATGTCACCGGTTCAACTTTCAGTCAGGGCCATGCCTGGGTTGCGGGCCCAGTTCTCAGTCGGAGGATGCGTGAGAGGCAACCAAGATGTTTCTCTCCCTCTCTTTTTCCCTCCCTCCCTCTCTCTCTAAAATAAATTAAAAAAAATATTTTTTAAATGTTCCAATGCTATGTGGTGTGCCAGGCAGATACTGAAAACATGGGGGAACCCCTTTATAAAGCATGCAATTGTCTATGTTGTAAACCTGAAACTAATACAAAATAATATTAATGGAAACTGCAACTGAACAATGGAATTAAACAAAAGGATAGTTGTCTTCGATCTTGTCCAGCGAAAGAGTGCAGTTGATATATTGACTGTCCCTAGTTATTTTTCTGACAAATTTCTTCTAATATCTGGGGAATAAGTTTAATTCCATGGGATTTTAAAGATTCATTGGGGTGAGCCCCATCCGTAGAGTTTGTCTTCTCTCTTGGCTCCTGTGACTTGATGCCTGCAACCCAGGCCTGCGTTCCTCTGTGTATGTCTTAATTCCTCCCCGGGGGTATGGTAAGGAGGTGACTGAGGAGGCAGTACCTGCCAGACTCATGCCAGCTTTCCCAACCCCAGACTAGAGACTCTATTTATGTCCAACGTGCCAGAGAAGCTCTAGCATTGAATCCAGATACTCACTGAGCCAACTAGTAGTGTTAGTTCCCAATGCCTGAGCCGACCTTAAATCCTATATCCCATGTGAAAAGATTTGGCCGCATCAGGCCTTACTCTTGGTCCTCTTTGGTCTCATACCCTTAGAATCTGTATCAGTCAGGAAGGAGTCAGAAACCACACACTAGTTTTAACAGGGAAAGGGTAATATAAGAAATTAGATAGCTTTGACTTCTGGCCAAGATGGAGGCACAGGTAGACACACTGTGCCTCCTCGCACAACCAAAAGGACAACAACGAATTTAAAAACAAAAAAGGAACCAGAACTGACAGAAAATCAAACTGCATGGAAGTCCAATAACCAAGAAATTGAAGGAGAAACATTCACTCAGACTGGTAAGAGGGGCGGAGATAGGCAGCGGGAAGGCGAGGACTTGTGGCAAGGCAGCAGCTGGCAGACAGGTCAGTCCCACATTCACGTGCAGATAAACTGAGAGGAACAACTGGGGAGCAAGACAGACCACACAACCCAGAGTTCCAATACAGGGAAATAAAGCCTCAAACCTCTGATTGAAAACAACTGTGGGGGGTGAGGCAGCAGTGGGAGAAACTCCCAGACTCACAGGAGAGTTCCTTGGAGAGACCAACAGGGTCCTAGAATGTACACAAACCCACCCACCCAGGAATCAGCACCAGAAGGTCCCAATTTGATTGTGGGTAGCGGGGGAAGTGACTGAAAACCAGCAGAGAATGGAGCAAGCAGCATTGCTCCTTCTCGGACCCTTCCCCCACATACAGCATCACAACGCAGTGAAAAAAGTTACCCCACCCTGGTGAACACCTAAGGCTCCGCCCTTTACTATGTAACAGGTGCACCAAGACAAAAAAAAATGCCCAAATGAAAGAACAGATCAAAGCTCCTGAAAAAATACAACTAAGCAACAAAGAGATAGCCAACCTATCAGACACACAGTTCAAAACACTGGTAATCGGAATGCTCACAGAATTGGTTGAATATGATCACAAATTAGAGGGAAAAAATGAAGGCTATGAAGAGTGAAATAAAGAAAAATGTACAGGGAACCAACAGTGGCAGGAAACAAACTAGGACTCAAATCAACGTTTTGGACCAGAAGGAAGAAAAAAACATTCAACCAGAACAGAATGAATAAACAAGAATTTTTAAAAAAAAATGAGGAGAGGCTTAGGAACCTCCAGGATATCTTTAAATGTTCCAACATCCAAATCATAGCACTGCCAGAAGAAGAAGAAGAGGAAGACCAAGAAATTGAAAACTTATTTGAACAAATAATGGAGGAGAACTTCCACAATCTGGCAAAGGAAATAGACTTCCAGGAAGTCCAGGAAACTCAGAGTCCCAAAGAAGTTGGACCCAAGGAGGAACACACCGAGGCACATCATAATTACATTACCCAAGATTAAAGATAAGGAGAGAATCTTAAAAGCAGCAAGAGAAAAGGAGACAGTTACCTACAAAGGAATGCTCATAAGACTGTCAGCTGATTTCTCAAGCCTTGCAGGCAAGAAGGGACTGGAAAGAAGTATACCAACTCATGAAAGGCAAGGACCTACATCCAAGAATACTCTATCCAGCAAAGCTATCATTTAGGTTGGAAGGGCAGATAAAGTGCTTCCCAGATCGGGTCAAGTTGAAGGAGTTTATCATCACCCAGCCCTTATTATATGAAATGTTAAAGGGGCTTATCTAAGAAAAAGAAGGTCAAAAATATGAACAGTAAAATGACAACAAACTCACAGTTACTAACAACGAAACCTAAAACAAAAACAAACTAAACAGACAACTAGAACAGGAACAGAATCACAGAAATGGAGATCACATGGAGGATTATCAGCACGGGAGTGGGAAGGGGAGAGAGGCGGAAAAGTTACTGAGAATAAGTAGCATAAATGGTAGGTAGAAAATAGACAGGGGGAGGTTAAGAATAGTACAGGAAATGTAGAAGCCAAAGAACTTATATATACGACTTATATATTGGATGTGGGTGGGAGGAGGTGTGCAGGGCAGAGAGGAATAAAGGGGGAAATGGGACAACTGTAATAGCATAATCAATAAAATATATTTTAAAACAATAAAAAAAGAAATTAGTCACGAGTAACAGGGGATTAGATTTAACGTGGAGGCTGGTTACTAAAAGTGTAAGAACTCGAAAGAGTAAGGAATGTAAGGAGCAACCTCTCCCCCTCTGGCTGGAAGAGAAGCCTTTCCTCTTGCAGTGTCCCTCTGGCCCCCTCTACTGGCAAAGGCTAGCATCATGCCAGGAGGACAAAGGAAAATGCTTGCAAGATCCACCGCGGCAATGATGAGTGGATCTAGAGCTGCGAGGCATTAAACAGATGACTGGCACAAATGTATTCATTCACATGCTCGGGGACTTCTGCCAGGGCAGACTGTGAGGTCCTGTAAGGCTGTCAGTCTGTGGCATGCCCATCCCAGGGAGGCCCTCTGTTTCTCTGGACTATGTTGGAAAGTCACTCTTGTGTTGCCTTGTGAGGGGACTGCCCCCAGGTCCATGCAGGGAGACTTCTATGCAGGGAGGGCTGGTTCCCTCAAACGGAAGTGGGGGACTATCAATGGGCAGAGAGTTTGGTCTGCCCAAGGTCTCCATTCCATATGTGAGGGTCGCCCATGCCTTCACTTTAGTACAGCCTGGCAGGGTTCAACACTTACCTGGTGGTGCAACTCTGCAACCAGGCCCTGGGCTTGGTGGTCAGCCGTATCTGCCCTGGTACTAGAGAAGACAAGGGGCGCTCTACCAAAGAAGCTTTCCAATTGTTCAATTGCATTTCCATTTGGACATTCTCAATTTTCAGTTGCTCCCCTTCCCGGTGTTTGCTCTCTAGGATCATCCGAAGAAACCAACTGACTCCGCAATCAACAGATTCACTCCTATTGCCATGGTAACAAAGTACCACAGCCACTTCAACTCCCAATGCCTCGCTTTCCACCTGCGCTGCTTTCACTGCTAGCACCAGTGATAATTTGAGCCATTGAGAGGTTACCACAGGCTTTGCCTCTCCTGTGCCCCCTCCTTCCCCCATCAAGGTGCTTATCTCTGTGCTTCTCCTGGGTGATGGAAACCTAATCCCAGAATACAGTTTTATGCCTCTGTTTCCAGATGCCACTCCTCATCCTAAATATTGAATTGGCCAGGGTACCAGCAGGAAATGACAGTAAAACAGAAGAAATCACAAAATGGCAGGGGTTTGCCCCTGGAGCACTGCTTGGCACTCACTACTTCATCAGCAACCCAAGGCTCTCTAATAGGCTGTCATGGGTGGAATTGTGTCCCCCTCCCCCCACCAAATTAGTAAATTGAATCCCTAACCCCTAGGACCTCAGAAAGTGATCTATTTGGTCACAGGGTCTTTGTAGAAGTAATCAAATTAAAGGTCATTAGGGTGGGCCCTAATCGAATATGACTGGAGTCCTTATACAACACAAAGGGGGAGATGGTCACAGAGACAGACACACACAGACGGAAGAGGATGGGAAAACACAAGAAGACTCTACAAGCCAAGGAGAAAGGCCTGAAACAGACCCTTCCTCCACAGCCCTCAGGAGAAACCAACCCTGCCGACACCTTGATTTTGGACTCCCAGTCTCCAGAACTGTGAGACAATACGTTTCTTTTGTTTGAGCCTCTCAGGTCCCAGGAAACAAATACACAGGCCAGGAGTCCGTTGACGAGGACTTCCACTACAGGTGCTGGAAGCCAGCTGGAAGGCCAGGACTGAAGAGGCAGGGGAGGTGCGAGTAGGAGAGATGGGAAGGGATGAGGGGCCAGAGACAAGATTGTAGAGCTGGAAGCAGGTGGCTGTGCAGCTGCCCGCCACCCTCTGGACTCCAGATCCCCCCGCAACCCATTAGTCCTGCATTGGCAATTGTGGTCGAGACCTGGGACCCTGGCCCATGCCTGTAGTTACAGAATGCACTAGGAAAGCCATGTACTGCCACAGATCCAGGGTGGTGGGTGTTGGGTCCTGAGTCCTGAAAAGAAGGGAGAATGATTCAGGCTCCTGGGTCCTCGAAGACCCTCTTAATGTTCATCTTTGCTGCCTCTAATATTTAGGTTAGTAATAATATTCATAGTTATATTCTTGTTGTTAACTCTCCCCAGTTGAGGGGGAGGGGACCGAGATGGGGACCCATAAGTTCCTGTGTGATAAGAGGACGTGGGCCAAGCAGTAGGGACCCAGCATCTGAGGTGAATTTCTTACTGTCTTTTCTCCTGGAGGTGGGATCAAAACCACGGTGTGCACTAAAGACTGCCTAACCCCTATGCCTGCTCCCTGTTAAAAGGCACCACTCAAGACAGTCCCTTCAATTATCCTAAAAACTGCCAAAATTTCCAGAATATGCCATCCAGACACTGATAGCAAAATCACCCACACTCACTCTCACCGTAACACAGAGGCCTCTCCCCCTGAAATCTGTGGCCACTGCCCCTGGCCCAGTTGCTGGGGCAACGTTGGCATTGGCCATGGCCCTTTTGTGAGGTGCTTCATCCTCTCCTGCCTCTTGATGACCCCAGCCCACCTCGTCCAAGAGCCTCAGGACCTGAGGGCTTCTGGCATCTAATGATTCCCCATCCCCCGCAGGAATCACCTGCCCATTCTTAGTGTTTCAAATGTTAAAACACCAAATGATTAGGGCTACAATATAATCTATTTTGTTTTGGATTATTGTTTTGTTTTGTTTTTAAATAAAATAAAACTGTTTCCCCTGGCTGGTGTGGCTTACTGGACTGAGCGCCAGCCTGCAAACAGAAGGGTTATCGCTTAGATTCCTGGTCACGGCACAGGCCTGGGCTCCAGTTGGGGGTGTGTGAGAGGCAACCAATCAATGTATCTCTTGCACATTGATGTTTCTCTTACTTTCTCCTTCCCTCCCCTCTCTAAAAATAAATAAATAATTTTTTTTTAATCCACAGGCTGAGGCTACACCCCAGACTAATTACATCAAAATCTCTTGGGGTGGGACCCAACCATCAGTATTTTTAAAAAATAAATTGATTGATTTAAAACATCTTTGAGGGATTCTCAAGGATATCATATTCTTCCTAATCTACCTAATTTGCTTTTCTCTTAATGTTTGTACTAACTGTCTTTAGGGTTTTTAACCATTTTAAAGTTTTTAACATATTTTTACAAAATATTAAGAGCTTTGCCAACACCATTCTTATTATGGCATTTACTCTATTAAAAATAAATATTCATTTATACCATACAACTCACAGAAACAAACCAAGTCTGAAAGTACACAACAGGCATCTTTATTTCATGTTACATCCAGTAAGTTTATAGATACATATATAGGAATGAAACAGAATTTTCTGGCATGAACAAGAAATCGGAATGACCCGTCTGGTTCACGGTACCGACACGGACACATGGGTTACACACAACGGCGGCCTGTGCCTTCGCACAGTAACTGCTCATGCGCATACTCAGGGGTGCTGGAGATAACACTGAGGTGGGCATTCCTCCATTCAGCTTCCAGAAGACGATGGACGACAGGACTGGTGCGGTGATGCGATCAGAGGATGGCTCCTGGACTGAGCAGAAGCCACTGCCAAGTAAAGAGTGAGGAGGTCAAGTTGAGGAAGCCGGTGGCTATGACTTCTGCGTGAGGGCTGGGGCAGGGGCGAGCCTGGAACCCTGAGAGGCCATTTGGCCAGGGAGACAACTTTAGTGGGTAAGGGCCAAGGGTTTGACTTCCTAGTGTGCCTGGGGAAGTAGAAGTGCCATTGCCCAAAATGAGAACAGAGTAAGCGAGGTCATTTGGTGATGCGCTGCCGCTCCCTGCATTGCACGCTGCCCTCTGCAAACGCAGAGAACTCTACCCCCGCCCCCTAGCGCTCGCGCGCTAACCCGCCACTATTTTGCGCATGCGTGCTTTCCAAGCCTGCCAGGGCCCACGGAGTCTGTCGTTCCTCCAGGCTCACCCAATGAGCTCATCGGACACTTCTACTTGACCAATGGAGCGTCGAGTGACCCGCGGTGGGCGGGGGAGGGGCGGGGGAGGGGCGGGGCGTGCCTCACCCAGCCGTTGAGAGAAGGTCAGGTGCGGCCAGAGAGGAATTCGAGGCGGCATTTTCAGCACCGTTAGATTCCTGTGAGGTTCTCTGGAATTCAGGAGGAATTCGGTCCTTTAAAAACCCAAAGGGGGCCGGGGTTCCAGATTCTTGGGTCCTGAGGATAAAGAAGGCAGGGGGTGGGGTGGGGATCAGACTCCTGAGTCCGGGGAGGGGCCGGGCCGGAAATAACATGTGCTGCGGGAAAGGGCCACGGAACCCAAGCTCCGGGACCCGTGGGAAGGACAGGGCCGCGGTCTCAGAATGCCGGGCTCTGCCGGGTGCACGTGCGGGATCGGGGACTCGGGTACCTGGGCCTTGGAAGAGCAGCAGAGGCTCGAGCCTGGACGCTGAGTCCCAGGGAGTAGGGGCCTCGCGGCCGGACTCCGGGGTCCTGGGGTTGGGGAGCCTCTGTTTGCTGAACGCCTGGCCTCCGGGGAACAGGTGGCTGGGTCTGAGACTCGCACAGGTGGAAACTGAGGCCCAGTGAGCTAGTGCGCTTGCGCACGGCCAGCAGCAGTTCTGGTCGGACTTCGGGGCTCAGAGGCTTCCTGGCTGTAAGCCCGGCCCTGAAGCCCGTGTTTGCCAGGACCTAGATTTGGTCTCGTTTTGCGGGGTTGACAGGCTTCCTCTCCTGCATCCAATCTCAGGTCCTCGTCAGCTCTTGCAAACCTCTCCGGAAGGAGCCATGGGTCCCCAGCGCACCCAGGGTTTGCTGTTCCTCTTTCTCCTAGGAGCCTCCTCCTTGATTCGTATGTGTGGGGGAGGCGAGGGGGGGCGGGGGCTGTGAGCAGTGGGGTCATAGGAGGGATTTCTGATGGAAAAAAAGGTGTGGTTTGGGCCCCACAGAGAGGGGCTTACCTTTATCTCATTTTCTCCCCAGTGGCACAAAATTTCTATTGTCACAAGGGTATATCCATGAGCGTGAAAGATGATCCAAGCATGTTTGACTGGAACACAGAGAAAGTGGAGACTTGTGACAATGGATCACTTTGCCAGGAGTCCCTGCTGATTGTGAAATCAGGTAGAATGAGAAGGGCCCGTCGGGTTGGGTGGGAGGCGGGTGGGTGCATCAGCCTGTTCCCCTCCCCCACGCAGAACGTGAGGCCCGCCACCGCAGGTCCTTCCCTCTTGTCTCATAACAGGGGCCAAGGCAGCAATCGTAGCCTCGAAGGGCTGCATCGCCGACGAGAGTCCGGAAATAACGTTCGTCCAGCACTCCCCGCCCCCGGGCATCATGGTGATCTCCTCCAGCCACTACTGCGAGCTCTCCCATTGCAACCACAGAAGGAACTTACCTGACTTATGGACTCAGAGTCTCCCGGGTACCTTGGGAAGAGATTGTATGCCTTCCTTCTTTGTGTTCTTTTTTTTCCCCCCCAGATCATTATTTATTTATTTATTTATTTATTTATTTATTTTTCACAACAGTTTACATTCAGTAATACTTTGTATTAGTTTTGGGCCTACAGCATAGTGGTTAGACAATCGTATACCTTACAGAGTGTTCCTCCAATATCTCGAGTACCTGCCCGGCACCCCTTTTTTGTTCTTACTCGGCTTAGGTCCAAGTGGGCCATGCACAGAAGGACCTCAGACCTTTTGCTTGTCTTTCTTCTAAATTGTTACCTTGGGGACTGAACACCGCTCAGACCTGAGGGTCACCAGTGAAGGCCAGGGTGTAAACTGGGTTTTGTGTTATTAAACAAGATGTCAGTGGAAGTCTCTGAAGAGGGTGGTAGCGTAATCAATGTAACAGTTATTGCATCCCAACTGCCACATGAGCCCAGCCCACTTCCCCCATTTGGCCTAGCTCTTCAGCTGGTTTCCTTCTCTTCTCTCTCGTATTCACTGTGTTCTAGCTGAGGCTAGTGTTCAAAATATTTGACGTTGGAGATGGCAGTGGCCAGTCAGAATGGACACTGGCTATAAAAACCAGTCTAGCCCTATATGTGCCTACCAGCTGAATATCAACACTGCATTTTTCTCACAGTTTCCCATATTCAGCAAGTTGGCTCCCACCTCCAGGCTTTTGCCCTGGCTGTTTCCTTTGCTCCTTCCGCCCCACCCCCTTTTTCACACAGCTAACCTCTCTTCATCCTCCAGCTCAACCCAGTCTCCACTCTGTGAAAATACTACCAAATTCTTTTGGGTAGTTAGGCCCTCCTTTAAGCCTTTGCTCTCATACCTAAGACACGGTGCCTACTGAGTAGTACTATAATTCATTACTTACATGTCTTTCTTCTCCTAGACAACAATCCTAGATGGAACTGTCCTTCTCATCTCTGTATCTCCACACCTGAGTACAGAGTATGAAAGTTATGCTTTGGCAGCAAAGAAAATCAGTTGGAAAAGAGTTGGGAGGTGACATTAACAGGCCTTGGTTAGAGTAGCATCAGCAGGAAAGACTTGGGGAAGAGAAGGAAGAAAGGAGAGATAACTCCAGAGGCAGAACATACTCTTAATTGTCCCTCTCTTTCCCCCTCCAGCTCCCAATTGGTCAGAAACCCTCCACTGCCCAACCTGTGTGGCTTTTGGGACCTGTCTGAATGCGCCTTATCTCCCCTGTCCCAATGACACAAATCGATGCTACCAAGGAAAACTTCGGGTCACTGGAGGTAAATTGAACATCTGATGATTTCAGAGGCTGTAAAACTAGACACCTGAGTGGATCCCGAGAGATTCTGACACTCAGGGGCCCAGGAATGAAGGGGGACTAGATTCCTCTCTAATTTCCTAAAACATCTATGTGTCTCCCATTCTTCCTTGTTCCATAGGAGACGTCGACTCAACTTTAGAGGTCAAAGGCTGTACGTCCGTAACTGGCTGCAGGCTGATGTCTGGGGTCTTCAGAATAGGACCCATGCAGGTGAAGGAAGTATGTCCATATCAAACTCTCATTCAACCCCGAAGCATTGTAAATGGGGCCAACTGGCTTCCCACTTCAGTTGGGAAGTTAGAGCTACTGCTGCTGCTGTTGCTGCAGTCGCCTGTCCACTGTTCCTGAAGAGACATCTGTCCCGAGTCACAGGACACCTCTTTAGACTGGGAGCCTTCTGACTGCTGGTCATCAAAAGGTGGAGACTTGAAGAACAGAGAATTCCTGTGAATGTATTTGATGTTTCTAATAAAGTTTCTGCTATATTTTGTGTATGCCCCAAGATTCAAAGTGCATTTTAGTGTTGAAAGTACCTTTAAAATTCATCTTCTCCAACCCATACCTTTTTGAGAAAGAGAATCAGAGATCTGTAAAACTTTAATGAGTTCCACACATTACATAGCTACAGGCAGAGCCAAGGCCAGAACTTTGATATTTTGCCCTAAGTCTGGTTTTCCTTTCACTTAATAGGCTACCTTCCCTTGCTAGCTGAACAAGAGACTAGGATTGACCTTCAGAGCACTCTTAGCCCAAGGAGCACTTAAGGCCAAGGTTGACTGTTTGGGATTCTAGAGTTTCCCTGGGAGGTATGGCAGAATGAGAAAAATCAGACTCCAACTTCTATTATAATGGGCCCCATTTCCCTAAGTCCATCTGTCCCTTGCCCACTTTCCCTCATTCCTTCCCTTCTCTGTTGCCTACTTAATGCCTCTTCAGCGGACAGAGGAAACTTAGGAGGGAGCTGAGCCTGAAACTATTGGGGGAAAGATTTTTTTTTTACATTCTCATGCTTATTTATATATTTACTTATTACTCAAGAATACATGTAATCTATCTTATTGCAAAAGACTTTGAGCTCTGTGCTGCATCTGCTAGATACGAGGATGCAGACCATCCTCAGAATCAGACTGTTGACATTCCAGAAAATGTCAGCATCACTCTGAAGGGACACACAGTTATTTTGAAGGGCCCCAGAGGCACCCTGCAGAGAGACTTCAATCACATCAACGCAGAGCTCAGTCTCCTTGGAAAGAAAAAGAAGAAGCTTTGGGTTGGCAAATGGTGGGGAAATGGAAAGGAACTAGCTACTTTTCACACTATCTGTGGTCATATACAGAACATGTTCAAGGGTGTCGCACTGGGCTTCTGTTACAAAATGAGGTCTGTCTGCCTTCACCCTCCCATCAACATCGTTATTCAGGAGAATGGTTCTCTTGTTGAAATCTGAAATTTCTTGGAGGAAATATACACCTGCAGTGTTTTGATGAGGTCAGGCATTGCTTTTTCAGTGTCTCAAGCCCAGAAAAATGAGTTCATTCTTGAAGGAAATGACACTGAACTTCTATGAAATTCAGCTGCTTTGATTCAACAAACCCCAACAGTTAAAAATAAGAATACCAGACAAATTTTGGATAGTAACTATGTTTCTGAAAAAGGAACAGTTTAGCAGGCTGACAAGTAAGATCTAAGCTGTTTAGCTGCAGAAACAGCAGGTGCCAGATGATTCCTCAGACTTGTGATATTTTAAAGATGCGATAAAAGCCATGTATTGATTAGGGCAGAAGGAAATTTTGCTACAAGAGCTGTATAGAGCAAAGCAAAAGGTAGAGAGGGCAAGAAGAAACAGACTTTTTCCTTTTTAAAAGACAACTTTGGCCTGACTGGGTAGCTCAGTTGGTTAGAGCATCACTTCAGTACACCAAGGTTGCAGGTTTGATCCCCAGTCGGGGCACATAATGAATGCATAAATAAGTAGAACAACAAATTTCTCTCCCTCTCTCTCTCTCCCTCTCTCTCTCTTCTCTCTCTGTCTCTCCCTATCTCTAAAAATCAATTTTTTAAAAAAGATTTCTTTTTTAAAAAAAAACAGTTTTATTGAGATTTAATTGATGTACAGTAAACTGAACCAGGGGTGGGAGGAGGGGCTTTTAATGCAAACTGTTGGGCTCTCCCTCAAATAACAGGGAGCTTGGCCATAGTATATTACTGGCAAGTTCTTTCTAGAAAGTTGTCTAGTTGTAACCACCTCTTTGAGTTAAAACCCCACTCCCACTAATACTTAATGTTTGTCCCTAGGCATCCAGTTCCCTATCATGTCAGTTTGCTGAATCTCTCTAAAGAGGAAGAAGAAGCACAAACAAATTTTAACTTAATTAGGGGAATATAAGTTTGGAAAACAATAGGCATCCGAAGCTATGTTAGTAAATGTTATTTGGGACCAAAAAATATCTAAAACAAAAAACCAACAACAACAAAAAGAGCCAAGTAAGGCCCTGGCTGGTACAGCTCTGTTGGCTGGGCATCATCCCGGAAAGTGAAAGGTCTCCAGTTCGATTCCCAGTTAAGGCACATACCTACAATGCAGGTTCAACCCCTGGTCGGAGCACATACAGGAGGCAATCAACCAATGTTTCTCTGTTGCATCGATATT
Source organism: Micronycteris hirsuta (assembly GCA_004026765.1). Classification (NCBI taxonomy): domain Eukaryota; kingdom Metazoa; phylum Chordata; class Mammalia; order Chiroptera; family Phyllostomidae; genus Micronycteris; species Micronycteris hirsuta. The sequence goes on along the minus strand of PVJI01024982.1, from coordinate 6,453 downwards.
TCTCTCCCTCTCTTTCTCCCTCCCTTCCCCTCGCTCGAAAAAATTAATTAATTAATTAAACCTTTCTCTTAAAAAAGCCAAGTAAGTGTTTCCACAGGACACTGGCTTTCTAATGGCTCTGAAGACAGTTGCAGGAGAAATTCCTGAGTGAACAAAGGAAGGACTCAATATTCAAAAATGCACTCAAAGAGCTTCATGCAGCACCTACAAATTTCTCAGGTCACAAACTCAAGTGTGCAGATTTCCAAATATTTTCATGCAAACATATAACTTTTCACATAGTTTCATTTTTTCCACATTTTTTATCGTTGTTCAAATGCAGCTGTCTCCATTTTCCCCCTACCACTCCCCCACCCCAGCCATCCCCACTTCCCACCCTTGATCCTACACCCCTTTGGTTTTGTCCATGTGTCCTTTATACATGTTCCTGAAAACCCTTCCCCCTTTTCCCCCTATTCTTCCCTCCCACCTCCCCTCTGGTTTGTGTCAGTTTGTTCTTAATTTCAATGCCTCTGGTTATATTTTGCTTGCTTGTTCGTTTTGGCAATGAGGTTCCACTTATAGGTGAGATCATATGGTATTTGTCTTTCACTGCCTAGCTTATTTCACTTAGCATAATGTTCTCCAGATCCATCCATGCTGTCGAGAAGGATAGGAGCTCCTTCTTTCTTTCTGCTGTGTAGAATTCCGTTGTGTAAATGTACCATAGTTTTTTGATCCACTCATTTACTGATGGGCACTTAGGTTGCTTCCAGCACTTGGCTGTTGTAAATTGTGCTGCTGTGAACATTGGGGTGCACAAGTTCTTTTGAATTGGTGTTTCCGGGTTCTTACGGTATAATCCCAGCAGTGGAATTGCTGGGTCAAAAGGCAGTTCCATTTTTAATTTTCTGATGAAATTCCATACTGTTTTCCACAGTGGCTGCACTAGTCTGCATTTCCACCAACAGTGCACTAGGGTTCCCTTTTCTTCACGTCCTTGCCAGCACTTGTTTGTTGATTTATTGATGATAGCCATTCTGACAGGGGTGAGGTGATATCTCATTGTGATTTTAATTTGCACTTCTCTGATGATTAGTGACGTTGAGCCCCCTGTATGTCCTCTATGATGAAGTGTCTATTCGGGTCCTCTGCCCGTTTTTCAGTTGGATAATTTGGGGTTTTTTAGGTGAGTTGTATGAGTTTTTTATAAATTTTGTATCAGATGCCTCATCGACAAATACCTTCTCCCATTTAGTGGGTTGTCTTTTTGTTTTGTTGGTGGTTTCCTTTTCTGTGCAAAAACCATTTAGTTTGATGTGGTTATCTTTGTTTATTTTTTCTTTTGTTTCCCGTTCTCAAGGAGACATGTCAGAAAAAAAATATTGCTAAAAGGAATGTCCAAGATTTTACTGCCTACGTTTTCTTCTAGGAGTTTTATGATTTCAAGTCTTACACTTAAGTCTTTAACAAATTTTGAGTTTATTCTTCTATATGTTGTAAGAAGGTGATCTAGTTTCATTTTCTTGTGTATATGTCCAATTTTCCCAACACCATTTGTTGAACAGACTTTTTCCATTGTATATTCCTGCCTCTTTCATCATAAATCAGCGATTTCCAACCTTTTTCATCTCACAGCACACATAAACTAATTACTAAAATTCCGTGAAATACCAAAAAATGTATTTTTGCCGACCTGACAAAAAATAGGCATAATCTTGATTCGTTCACAACAGACAGTTATTGTTATATTAGCTGTTGTCTTTTTTTTTTATTTGACAATCTAAGGTAAAAATGGGTCAGTGCCTCGGACTAAACAGTCAGGTATTGCATGTTTTAAAAATTCTTGCTGTACACTGGTTGACAGTCACTGTCATAGATTAATTCACCATATAGCTGCATGTTTATTTCTGGGCTCTCTATTCTGTTCCATTGATCTATACATTTGTTTTATGCCAGTACCATCCTATTTTGATTACTATAGCCTTGTAGTATAGTTTGATATCAGGTTACGTGATACCTCCAACTTTGTTCTTCTTTCTCAAGATGGCTGTGGCTATTCAAGGTCTTTTGTGATTCCATATATACTTTTGGCTTACTTCTGTGAAAAATGTCATTGGTGTTTTGATAAAAATTGCGTTGAATGTATAGATTGCTTTGGGTAGTATGGACATTTTAATGATATTTATTCTTCCGCCCATGGACACAGTACATTCCTCTATTTATTTGTATCTTTTCCAGGTTTTTTTTTCTTTTTTAAAAGATTTTATTTATTTATTTGTAGAGAAGGAAAGGGAGGGAGAAAGAGAGGGAGAGAAACATCAGTGTTTGGTTGCCTCTCACACACCGCCTACTGGGAACCTGGCCCACATCCCAGACACATGCCCTGACCAGGAATCGAACCAGCGACTCTTTGGCTCTTAGGTGCTCAGTCCACTGAGCCACACCAGCCAGGGCTCAGTTTTTTTCTTTAGTATCTTATAATCTTCTGAGTACAGATTTTTTACCTTCTTAGTTAAATTTATTCCTAGGCCTGGCTGGTGTGGCTCAGTAGATTGAGCACCGGCCTGCAAATCAAAGAGTTGCTAGTTCAATTCCTAGTCAGGGCATATGACTGGGTTGCTGGCCAGGTCCTCAGTAGGGGGCATGCGAGAGGCAACCACACATTGATGTTTCTCTCCCTCTCTTTCTCCCTCCCTTCCCCTCTCTACAAATAAATATAATCCTTTTTAAAAATTTATTCCTAAGTACTTTATTTTTTGATGCAATTGTAAATGAGATTGTATTCTTAGTTTCCTTTTTGACAGTTCATTGTCAGTGTATAAAAAAATGCAACCAACTTCTGAATATATATTTAGTATCCTGCTACTTTACTGAATTCATTTGTCTGTTCTAGTAGTTCTTTTAGTGGAATCTTTAGGGTTCTCTATATACAGTATCATGTCATCTGCAAATAATGACAGTTTTACTTCTTTCTTTCCGATTTGGGTGCCTTTTGTTTCTTCTTCTCGTCTGATTGCTTGAATAAGAGTGGTAAAACTGGACACCCTGTCTTGTTCCTGGCCTTAAAGGAAACACTTTTAGTTTTTCCCTGTTGAATATGATGTTATCTGTAGGTTTGTCACATGTGGCCTTTATTATGTTGAGTTATGTTGACTCCCACTTTGCTGAGAGTTTTTATCATAAATATGTGCAGGATTGTCAAATGCTTTTTTCTACATCTACATTCTCTGGGGGAGAATACATTTTTGGTTGTTTTTTGGGTTGTTTTTTTTTTGTTGTTGTTGTTTTTACATAACACTTTTTTTCAGATTTTTATTTATTTTAGACAGAAGGGAAGAGAGGGAGGAAGAGAGGGAGAGAAACATCAATGTGTGGTTGCCTCTCACATGGCCCCCACTGGGGACCTGGCCTGCAACCCAGGCATGTGCCCTGACTGGAAATCGAACCGGCAACCCTTTGGTTCACAGCCCACACTCAATCCACTGAGCTACACCAGCCAGGGCTATTTTTGGTTTTTTAAGCCAGCCGTTTATGGTGCTCTGTTAACATCAGTCCTAGGAAACTACTATTGCAGGGGTTGAACTTCATCCTTCCACATGGGAACAAGCAGGCATCCCAGCGCCATTGACTTAAAAAGTCTATTCTTTTGCCTACTGAATGGTCTTGGCACGCCTGACAAAAGTCACTCGGCCATAAATGTGGAGGTTTATTTCTGGTCTTTGTGTTCTATATGTCTATCGAAAGGTCAGAACCACAATGTCTCCAGGACACTGGCTTCACAGTAAGTTTGAACTTGGGACATCTGAGTCTTCAATTTTGCTTTTCCATTTCCAGATAGTTTAAGTTATTCTGGGTTCCTTGCATTCCCGTACAAATTTTAGGATCAGCTTGTCGATTTCTGCACAGAAGACAGCTGGAGCTTTGAGATGGATTGAGCTGAATCGGTAGTGTTGCCGCCTTAACAATATCAAGTCTTCCAACCCATGGTGACGGGAGCTTCCCAGGTATTCAGGCCTTCCTTCATTTTTCAGCAGCATTCCCTAAGTTTTATGAGTATAACTTTTGTGCTTTGGTGGTTGAATTTACACCTACTATATTATTTTTTATATTATTGTAAGTGGAATTCATTGTTTTCTTAATTTTGTGTTGGAGTTATTCGTTGCTAGACTATAAAAATCCAGTTGGGTTTTAAAAGTATTTGGCAGCCTACCATGCTGTGTAGGAGTCATACTTCCTCCCTCTATGCATGAGTCGTGCTCACTTGTATCATCGTATGTCTCCATTTTTTTTCTTTTTTTGAAACCTGGACATGTTCTATAACATACAGCCCCAACTCCGGATACTTACTACTACTTGCCCAGGGCTTGTGGTGGCTGTTGTTGTTTTCCGTTTGTGGAGGGACTTGGCGGGACTGTTTCAGGGATGTGGGTTTTCTCTGCTTCCTCTGACCCTGCTTCTCCCGGGCACCTCCTCGAGGGCACAGTCACCGTGGAGCAACAGTGTCTAGCAAGGCCGTGTGTCTGTCTGTTCCCGTCTCTCCGTTAAGCTGTCTGCCTTTGTTGTTATTATACCCGCCTGTTAGGTTCCACCTGTTGGAATATTCTACTGCTTTCAACAGTGCCCTGGGACTTGATCTGCTTCTCAATTAAATTCAGGCAGGGGCTGTTTCCGAGGCCAAGCTTGGAGGGTGGTTCTGACCCAGTGCTAACAGCTGTCTCTGCTCTTTCCCTAGTTCTCTCTGGTTAAACAGCTGGCCTAGGGTTTCGCCTGTCACAGAGCTACCAGGCTCCTCTGTATGGCCCACCACCACCGCCTCCTCTGTCAATGAGAGGGCCCTTACTCACGAACTGCCCACCCGTCTGTTCCAAATGAAGTCACTTTCTGGGGAAGAACTTTGAAGCTCTCTGTTCTTTTTTTTTTTTTTTAATTAAAGTTATTGGGGTGGCATTGGTTAATAAGATCCTACAGGTTTCAGTTGTACATTTCTGTGATGCCAGATCTGTATCTGGCACTGTGTGCCCACCACCTAAAGTCAAACCATGCCACAGAGAAGGAGGTGGGAGGGTGGAGGGGGCCTAAAATGCGGTGATGGAAATTCTGCTCTTATCTGGGTCTCTGAGCCACAGCTTGAGAGCTGGAGGCAAGGACAGAGGAGGGCTTTTCTCAGAATGCCCCTCTTGCCTGACGAACAGGGCACTGGGCAGGGTCAGTAGCCTCTGGCCTTCTTGACTTGCTTCTCCCAGCGTGGAAAATCTTCCTACCAGCAGGTCGGGGCCACGCTGACAGAGAGCCACGTATTCCAAGCCTGCTCTCACTGGGTGGAGCCTGGGCCCCATGAGTGACACTGGGTGGAAGAGAGAATCCCTAACCTGTCAATCACAATGGCCTGAAATTACCCTCTGAGATGCGGGGCTGAGGGGGTGAGTAAGGCTGGCAGCCGGCCCCACTGGCGGGGATGCCACAGCCCTTGACTGGCAGGTGGAAGAAGCAGAGCTTCTGTTTTGGGATGCTCCCATTCATGTCACTTTCATCAGGCGGAGCTGGGGTGGGTGGTGGGCACTGGGGGCTTTTGTGGATAGATTGCTGTTCTGATCCTTAGCATATTTTCTCCTTTTAAATTTTTTTAAATACGTGTATTTTAGAGAGAGAGGAAAGAAGGGAGAGAGAGAAACACTGATGTGAGAGAGAAACATGGATTGGCTGCCTCCCATTCACATCCCCACCAGGGATCAAACCCACATCCCAGGTATGTGCCCTGACAGGGAATCGAACCCCCTACCTTTGGTTTATGGGAGGATGTTCCAACCAACTGAGCCACACCATCCAGGACAGGATACTTAGTATATTTTCTTGAATAAATGCTTTTAAACAATCCATTTAGAGGGACAAGTTTCTTTCCTGCTTCTCTGGGCCCACGAGAGAAGATTTCTAGGTTCCTTCACTGGAGAGCCCTTACAAGGCCTTCGTTTCAAGGTCTAGTCTCCACAACTAACCCCCGCATCCAAAAGGCCACGAGTGGCGGCCTCATGGTGACGACAGGTCCCACCGCCACTGCCACGTCTCTGCTGGGCCACTCAGGCGCCAGAGCACACGTTAGGCTCTGGCTTCCAGGTCCTTTATTTCGGGCACCTGTGACTCTAACTGCCTCATTCACACCCAGCTGTTTGCTGAAAACACTTTTCCTAGAATATATTTTTAAACAGGCTGCAAGTCTTTTGAAAAACATGTGTCAGGTTCTGCACTTCGGACCGACGCCAGGGCAAACAGAGTCCGCCCCGTCCCCCAACGGCCAGCGTCCCCCGGGGAAGACGTGCGGTGGAGTTGCGAGCAGGGAGGGAAAGACTGGGAGAACGTGGCCAGAGGTCCTTCTACTGGGGAGTCAGAGAAGAGCTCCAGAAAGAAACCATTTTATGAAGTCAGGCAAGCCACATCGTCTGCGGCAGGCACCCATCCTCAGGGACCCTCTCCGCC
>PVJI01024981.1:4505-19061 GCA_004026765.1 Micronycteris hirsuta | reverse complement strand
CCTCTGGTTCCCAGCCCGCGCTCAATCCACTGAGCTATACCAGCCAGGGCTTCATTTCCTACACTATTCTTAACCTCCCCTTGTCTATTTTGTAACTATCATTTATGCTACTTATTCCCTGTACCTTTCCCCCCATTCCACCCACCCCCACTGCTACCCCTTCACATGATCTCCATTGCTGTGATTCTGTTCTTGTTCTAGTTGTTTGCTTAGTTTGTTTTTGGTTTTTGTTTCCTTTTTAGGTTTGCTTGTTGGTAGTTGTGAATTTGTTGTCATTTTACTGTTCATAGTCTTTCTCTTTTTCTTAGGTAAGTCTCTTTAACATGTCATATAGTAAAGGCTTGGTGATGATGAACTTTAACTTGACCTTATCTGGGAGGCACTGTATCTGTCCTTCCATTCTAAATGATGGCTTTGCTGGATAGACTATTCTTGGACGTAGGTCCTTGCCTTTCATGACTTGGAATTCTTCTTTCCAGTCCCTTCTTGCCTGTAAGGTTTATTTTGAGAAATCAGCTGATAGCCTTATGGGAACTCCTTTGCAGGTAACTGTCTCTTTTTCTCTTGCTGCTTAAGATTCTTTCCTTACCTTTAATCTTGGGTAATATAACTATGATGTGCCTTGTTGTGTGCTTCCTTGGGTCTAACTTCTCTGGGACTCTCCAAGCTTCCTGGAAGTCTATTTCCATTGTCAGATTGGGGAAGTTCTCCTTCACTGCTTTTTCAAAAAAGTTTTCAATTTCTTGCTCTTTCTCTTCTCCTTCTGGCATCCCTATGATGCAGATGTTGGAATGTTTAAAGTTGTCCTGGGGGTTCCTAAGCCTCTCCTCATATTTTTGGATTCTTATTTCTTCATCTATTCTGGTTGAATGTTCATTTCTTCCCTCTGTTCCAAATTGTTGATTTGAGTCCCAGTTTCCTTCCCATCACTATTGGTTCTCTGTGCATTTTCCTTTAATTCACTTTTCATAGCCTTCACTTTTTCCTCAATTTTGTGACCATATGCAACCATTTTAGCATCCTGAATACCGGTGTTTTGAACTGTGCATCCGATAGGTTGGTTACCTCTTTGTTGCTTAGTTGTATTTTTTCCTGGAGCTTTGATTTGTTTTTTCATTTGGGCCATATTTTTTTTTGTCTTGGCATGCCTGTTACATAGTAAGAGGTGAAGTCTTAGGTATTTGCCGGGGCGAGGGAGGGGGCAACCCAAGTCTCTGTGTAGTGACACTGTATGTGGCAGAGGGGTCCAAGAGGGAACAATGCCTCTTGCTCAGGTTACTGTAGGCTTTCAGTCACTTTCTCCACTACCCACAAACAAATTGGGCCCTTCTAGTGCTGATTGCTGGGTGGGTGGGTGGGTGTATGTACATTCTAGGACCCTGTGGGTCTCTCCAATGAACTCTCCTGTGAGGTTAGGAGTTTCTCCCACTACTGCAACCCCCACAGGTTTTTTTCAGTCAGAGGTTTTGAGGTTTTATTTCCCCGCACTGGAACCCTGAGCTGCACAGTGTCTTGCTCCTCAGTTGTTCCTCCTGTTTATCTGCACGAGAATGTGGGACCACCTGGTCTGCCAGCTGCCACCTTGCCTGGTCCATGAGCTGCTGCCTTGCTCACCCTGGTCTTCCAGCCACCACCTACCACAATCCCTCTATACTCCAGCTGCCGGTCTCCACCCCTCCTACCAGTCTGGATGAATGTTTCTTCAACTTCTTGGGTCTTGGACTTCCATACATTTCGAGTTTCCATCAGTTCTGGTTGTTTTTTTGTTTTAAATTTGTTGTTGTCTTTCTTTTGGTTGTGCGAGGAGGCACAGTGTATCTACCTACACCTCCATCTTAGCCGGAAGTTGCCTTCATATTTCTAAAGAACAACTTTATGCTGCTTTTCTAGATTTATGAACTGTAGACATTGCAGATTCACTTCCTGTTATGAGAGATTTAAATTGTTCCTGGAAGATGTGTTCATCCCAAAATGATGGTACAAGCCACAAATAAGAAAGATACAGGGAACCAGTATCAGGAACTAGTGAAGCCAAGAGAGGCAAAGAGAGAGCTCAGAATGATGGCTTTTCAGCAAGCCTGAAGATGACCAGGCCAGATCAGGGTGAGGAAGAGGAGTGTGTAAGTGAGAAGAGAGGAGGGGTGTCTAGGGAGTGGGTTTCTAGAATAAAGGAAAATTCTATAGAAGGTATTTGGAAATAATTAACCATATTTGCCTAGTAAGTTATGCATGTTATCAAACAAGGGAAATTATATGACAGAACAAGAAAAGAGGATTCAGTTACGGCACACATATCAGTTAGGCCAACCCTGAATACAGAATTAACTCAGTGCACAGGTGTTTTGGTGTGATGAGAGCTATGGTATAAAGAGCTCAATTTTAATCTTTCATAACAGAAAGTGAATCCACAATGTCTATAGACCCCAGACCCCCATCATCACAAAGTGACTCATGGGTGACCCATCTAATCATAACACTCTCTGACTTAAAATACTTCTGGGCTACTTGTACCCCTCATAAAGTCCTGTCCCCAGCATTTGTCAACCACTGCTCCAAAGGCAGCTCTCCACAATCATCCAGCCCCACCTCACGTCCCTTCTAGAGATCAAACGAGACTGCATTTCCCAGCTTCCCTTATGGCTGCGTGGGGCCATGTGGCTAATTCCGGTTAATGGGCTCTAAGCAGAAGTAAAGTGAGTTACTCCTCAGCTAAAGCACAGCAAAGCAGGTATGAGGTCCACTTCTTTCCCCTCCTGGGGGTCCTGATGCCACATGTAGACATGGCAATATCACAGGACGGTGGCACCTCCTACCGCCTGGACTCCTGAGCCCAGGCAGAGGTGCCAAACCCCACACCCCAAGCCCCACACCCCCATACCCCCATACATACATACCAGCCCCAACCAGCATCAGACATTGACCAGAGTGAAAATCAATCTTTGTTAGGCTACGCATTGAGATCTGGAGTTAACCTGTCACTGAAGCATCACCTGGACTACACTAACCAAACACAGCCAGTGTGGACCAGGCACTCTGGGGACCTGATATGGACACCAGCATGTGGTGTCCAAGGGGTTCTGGTTGAGACACAAGACATTCACACGGACTACCAAGTCCTGCGGAAGAAAAGAGAAGGAACAGCCACTCTCTGAGTGAGAGAGAGTTAGCCTACAATGTCTGCCTGAATAGGCTTTTATTGTTTTTCTGGGCACATTACATTGAGGTGGTTTTCATTTACTATACACACAGGTCCTCATTGACTATGCATAGAATCACTGTAGGTGATTACCTTTTACAGATAACAAAGGAGAGGATGTTGCTAACTACATCAAGAAAGGAGGATATTTGCAAATGTAAAGGGAAAAATGGTTGAACTGGTTATACTCATCCTTGGAAGATTTTAGCATGGATTTTAGGAAGCTGCGGTAAGTCCTTGGTACCTCAATTCAGGGTGAAGGATTTTAGCAAAAAGCAAGTACAATGCAGGCCTGGTTCCTCACAGGAGAACCTGTCCATGGGTGTGGGTCCTGTGTCGTTCTCCACTGGTCCCTTCGAGTGGGAGCTGGGCTCATGCCATGCAGAGCGGTCTCCCATAGGCACCTTCACACCCTGGGGTCAAACCTCTCACAATCAACTACAAACTCCAGCAACATCTGCCACTCTTCTCTATCCCTGGACATAGATACTGACATTGTCTCTGCCCCCGGCATGTCAGTCCTCGGTGCCTTCATCCCTCTGTCACTGACCATGCTGTGTCCTTGACCCAAGGACCCTCATGTAGTTCTCCAGGCTAAGCCTCTGACTGCACCATCCAGCCAGGTCTCCCCCAGTGCCTCCAGGCCAGGCCTGGAGCTCCAAGATCTCAGACTGTCCCTACGTCCACACCTCTCCTCTGACTGAACTTGAGAAGTAGTTCTCCATCATTGGAAGAACGTGGAGCAGGCCTGCCAGCACACAGCTCAGAACAGGTTTTCTGTTGTTGACGGACCCAGCACAAGAGTCAGGATGCATGAGACTTTTGAGAAGAATTGATCCTCCCCTCTTAGCCCTCAGATGGTCCAGGTTATCTATCAGCCTGATGTCAGATGGGCTGGACAATGAATGCTGGGTGGTCTGAAACATTCTTTCCTGTGTACTTCAGGGGGTGGTCAGAGGATTACCTATAGCATTTATTTATATATATATATATAAAATATATTTGTTATATACATATATACACATACACACACACATATACAGACATAGCTGGAAAGTTCAAAGTTTAAGTTCCCAGGCTACTTAAAATAAAAGTAGAAGCATTTCCTTATGCCTTAGTCTACTTGATTTCAGTAATTTAGCAGCATGGCCATGGTTACTCTATTTTATTTCTTCACTCCTTCCTCATGTCTGAAGACTTCACTTGGGATACAATTACCTGCAGGGGTGTCTAACTTTTTGGCATCTCTGGGCCACACTGGAAGAAAAAGAGTTGTCTTGGGCCACACATTAAATGCATTGTAACACGTAATCACACACAAAAAAATCTCATGTTTTAAGTAAATTTACAATTTTGTGTTGGGCCACATTCATAGCCACCCTGAGCTGCATGTGGCCTGCGAGCCACAGGTTGGATACCCCTGAAAGGGTACATTTCCAGGCAAGGGGTCTCAGTCTCACCTCCCATGCACAGCCAGAAGGAGCCTCACCTCAAGGCCTCTCCTTTTTGGGTTCCCTCAAACCCAAGAGTCTCCCTCAGCCCCATCCACCCAGCATCTTCCCGGAAATACTCCTCCTTCACAACAAACCAGGGTTGGAGCCATCTTCCCCTATCCTGAGACCTCTGGTTGTTTCTATGGCAACAACCTTACAGACCTGACTCAATTGGAGATGGGGTGACAAGCCAATGTGCTGCTGCTCACTGGCCCTGTGCAGGCTCAGATAAGGGCTGTAGGAGGACAAAGCAGCAGCCTAAATTGAAGGGGTTGGGGTACAAAGATGAGCTCAGTAATGACAGGAAAACAGAGTCATTTTCTTGTTTTTCCATAGACAAATCTTAAGATACTAACCAACCACTTAATTCTCCGAGACGGAGACAGGCTGGAGTCCTGAATGAAACACCAGCAAGTCCATGGGACATCCTAGAATGACACACCCTGGACAGAGGAAGCCACTCCAGAGTTCAGACAGGTTGAAAATCAAAATGCTGTTACAGAAATGTTTGCTGAAACATGTCTCCTATAGTTTTACTCTGACGCCAGACTAGGGGAGGCCCGGCCCCCTTGGCTTGATTGTGGCCCTGGAGTCTGACAGCCAAGGTCATGCCCTGCTCCCTCTTGCTGGCACTGGGACATCACAGAACCCCTTTCATCTGTTATTTCACCTGAATATTGGGTTTATTAAGAGTCCCTACTTCCTACAGCAGAAATGATATAATGTATACTCAGTAGTTAAAACAGTTCCTGCCGCATGGCAAATGTTCAAAAAATTTTAAACTTATCAGGAAAGTGGGCCCTTAGATCAATAAAAAATTGGGGACACAGGTCTGTGAGGGAGGAAATATTGAAGGTGAATCATTTAGACATTTCCAAACTCCTCTGAAGGAGATCACACCACAAGTCAGCCACACAGGGATACTACATTTCCTTATTTGGGAACTCCTCTCCTACCTAGTTTTCAAAGGGTACTTAAGCACATAGTCATGATTACTGCAAGGGTGGCACATTTGCACCCCAGATATAATTTTTGGAAAAAGATAAAAGTCGTTTTCAGCTAAGCCTGGTGAATTAAGTAGGTAATGCTATGAGTAATGTTGTTTGCTCAAACGTGAGTGATGATGACATAAGAAAAACAGTTTTTCATGGCTCCAGACAGCAGGGTATCTTCTGCGATCTTACCCCTTTAAGGTCCCCAACAGACTGCCACCTGGTGACTCCAAACAGAACCACAAGGCAGTTCTTAAATATGTAAAACCAGAGACTTCTGGCCATATGGAGGCATAGGTAAATACACTTTGCCCCCTTGCACAACCAAAAGAAGGACAACAACAAATTTAAAAACAAAAAACCACCAGAACTGACATAAAATCTAATTGTATTGAAGTCCAACAACCAAGGAGTTAAGGAAGAAACATTCATCCAGATGGTAGGAGAGGCAGAGACCGGCAGCCAGGGCAGAAAGAACATGTAGTGAGGCTGCAGTTGAAGGACCAGGCAGGCGGGGTGGTGACTGGCAGTCCCACATTTGCATGTGAGGAACAACTGGGGAGCGAGACAGAGCGTACAACCCAGGGTTCCACTGCAGGAAAAGAAAGCGTCAAAACCTCTGGCTGGAAAAATCTGTAGGGGTTGTGGTGGCAAGAGAAAATCCTAGCCTCACAGGAGAGTTCATCGGAGAGACCCACAGGGTCCCAGAATGTACACAAACCCACCCACCTGGGAATCAGCAACAGAAGGGCCCAATTTATTTGTGGGTAGGAGGGAAAGTGACTCAAAGTTAGGCGAGAGCTGAGCAAGAGGCATTGTTCCCTCTCGGACCCCTCCCCCACATATAGCAATACAACCCACCTACAGGGAAGTACATTGCCCTGCCCTGGCAGATACCTAAGGCTTTGCCCCTTACAATGTAATAGGTGTGCTGAGACAAAGAAATATGGCCCAAATGAAAGAAAAGATCAAAACTCCAGAAAAAGAACTAAGGGACGAGGAGATAGCTAACCTATCAGATGCAGAGTTCAAAACACTGGTAATCAAGATACTCACAGAAATGATTGAGTACAAATGCAAAATAAAGGAATAAGTGAAGGCTATACAAACTGAAATAAAGAAAAATATACAGGGAACCAACAGTGACAGGAAGGAAACCGTGACTCAAATCAACAATTTGGAACAGAGAGAAGAAATAAACATTCAATCAGAACACATGAAGAAACAAGAATTCAAAAATATGAGGAGAGACTTAGGAACCTCTGGCACAACTTTAAATGTTTCTACATCCGAATCATAAGGTTGCCAGAAGGAGAAGAGGAACAGCAAGAAATTGGAAACTTATTTGAAAAATTAATGAAGGAAAACTTCCCCAATCTGGTGAAGGAAATAGACTTGCTGGAAGTCCAGGAAGCTCAGACAGTCCCAAAGAAATTGGACCCAAAGAGGAACACATCAAGACATATTATAATTACCTTGGTAATAAATTACTCAGGATTAAAGGTAAGGAGAGAATCTTAAAAGCAGCAAGAAAAAAGGAGACAGTTACCTACAAAGGAGTTCCCATAAGACTAGCAGCTGATTTCTCCAAAGAAACCTTGTAGGCAAGAAGGGGCTGGAAAGAAGTATTCCAAGTCATGAAAGGCAAAGACCTACATCCAAGATGACTCTATCCAGCAAAGCTATCATTTAGAATGGAAGGACAGAAAAGTGCTTACCAGAAAGGGTAAACTTAAGGAGTTCATCATAACCAAGCCATTATTATATGACATTAAAGGGATTTATCTACGAAAAAGAAGATTAAAACTATAAACAGTAAAATGACAACAAACTCACAACTATCAACAACTGAACCTAAAAAACAAAAAACAAGCTAAGCAAACAACTAGAACAGGAACAGTATCACAGAAATGGAGATCACATGGAGTGTTATCAGCAGGGAAGGCGTAGGGGGAGAATGGGGAAAAGATACAAGGAATAAGAAGCATAAATAGTAGGTACAAAATAGACAGGTGGAATTTAAGAATAGTATAGGAAATGGATAAGCTAAAGAACTTATATGTACAACCCATGGACATGAACAAAGCGGGGTTGGGGGGAATTCGGGTGGGATGGGGTGTGCACTGCAGAGAGGAATAAAGGGGCGGGGGGAAATAAGCAGTAAGCCCTGACCAGGTAGCTTAGTTATTTATATCATCGTCCTGATAAGCCATGGTTGTGTGTTTGATCCCCAGTCAGGAGATATACAAAAATCAACCAACAGCCCGGCTGGTGTAGCTCAGTGGATTGAGCACGGGCTGGGAACCGGAGGGTCCTGGTTCGATTCCCAGTCGGGGCACATGCCTGGGTTGCGGGCCGGGTCCCCGGTGGGGGCCATGTGGGAGGCAACCATGCATTGCTCTTTCTCCTTCCCTTCTCCTCTCTCTGAAAATAAATAAATAAAATCTTTAAAAAAAAAAATCAACCAACAAATGCATAAATAAGTGGAACAACAACTCAATGTTTCTCTCTCTCTCTCTCTCTTTCTCTCCCTTCCCCTCTCTCTCTAAAATCAATTAATAAATTAAAAAATATACAGGCAGTAAAATCTCAGACATTTCTCATAGCAATATTTTTGCTGATATATCTCCCTGGGAAAGGGAAACAAAAGAAAAAAATAAACAAATGGAACTACATCAAACTAAAAAGTTTTTTCACAGCAAAAAAAACCATCAACAAAATGAGCCCTGGCTGGCATAGCTCAGTGGATTGAGCACAGGCTATGAACCAAAGTGTCGCAGGTTCAATTCCCAGTCAGGGCACACACCTGGCTTGTGGGCCAGGTCCTGAATGGGGGCCACGTGAGAGGCAACCACACATTGATGTTTCTCTCTCTCTCTTTCTCCCTCCCTTCCCCTCTCTAAAAATAAATAAATAAAATCTTAAAAAAAAACCCATCAACAAAATGAAAAGGCAACCCACTGAATGGGAAAACATATTCACCAGTGCTACATCTAATAAGGGATTAATTTTTGAAATATATGAAGAAATTATACAACTCAACACCAAAAACAAACAAACAATCCAAATAAAAATTGGGTGAAGGACCTCAATAGATACTTCTCCAAAGAGGACATGCAGATAGCCAATAGACATATGAAAAGATACTCAACATCACTCATCATCAGAGAAGTGCAAATTTATACCATAATGATATATCATCTCACACTAGTAAGAAGAGCTATCATCAATAAATCAACAAACAATAAATATTGGTGAGGATGTGGAGAAAAGGGAACCCTTGTGCACTGTTGGTGGGAATGCAGATTGGGGCAGCCACTGTGAAAAGCAGTATGGCATTTCCTAAAAAAATTAAAATGGAACTGCCTTTTGACCCAGTGATTCCTCTTCTGGGAATATATCCAAAGAAACCCAAAACACTAGTTTGAAACAATATATGCACCTCTGTGTTCACTGTAGAGTTATTTACAATAACTAAGATCTGGAAACAGCCCAAGTGTCCATCAGTCAATGAGTGGATAAAAAAGCTGTGGTACAGCCCTGGCCAGGTGGCTCAGGCAACCAGTCAATGTTTGTCTCTCACATCAATGTTTATTTCTCTCTCTCTTTTTTCCCTTCTCTTCTCTCTAAAATCAGTAAACATATGCTCAGGTGAGGATTAAAAAAATAGCTGTGGTACATTTACACAATGGAATACTGCTTAGCCGTTAAAAAAATAAAAGGAAATCTTACCTTTTGTGACAAAATGGATTGACCCAGAGATTATTATGCTAAATGAAATAAGCCAGTCAGAGAAAGACAAATACCATATGATCTCATTTTCATGTGGTATCTAATGAACAAAGTAAATTCACAAAGAAAATAGAAATAGAAGCATAGATATACAGAACATACAGACAGCTGTCAGTGGAGAGGAGGTTTGGGTGAAAAAAAGGTAAAGAGGTTAAACAAAAAAGAAAAATATATACGCACGGACAACAGTATGGTGATAGCCAGAGGGAAAGGGCAGTAGGGGAGGTGTAAGAGGGCAAAGGAAGGATAAATAGAGACAGAAAGAGACTTTATTTTGGGCAATGGGTGCATGATGCAGTATGCAGATAATGTTTTGTTAAATTTTACACTTAAAACCTGTATGGTTTTATTAACCAATGTCACTCCAATAAACTGAATAAAAAATAATAATATTGTCCTGTATATTTTAAAGTTGCTAAGAAAGTAGATCTAAAATTTCTGAGCATAATAAAAACATTTGTGACTATATATGAAGATTGATGTTAACTAACCTTTGGTGGTGATTGTCGTGGGGATTTCATCCCAGCCGAAACCCGTGGGTGACCGTAACCGAATGCGTGAAATAATCTCACACTGAGACACACGGGGGGAAGGAATCCGGGGCCACGCGGCTTGATTCCTCTTATCCCAGGAAAAAAGCCTCGAGCGTGGCTTAGCCGGGTTTTTATTGGGAAGCTCCGGATACAGCAAAATGGGAATGGCTATTCATTAGCTATGCAAGATGTTCCGGGCAACCATTAGCCTAATCCCTTGGTTCCGGGGGAAGGGCCCCAGCAAGTTAACAAGTCCTAGGAAGTAAGTTAATCCAATTTCCCTTAATGGAATTCCTTTTTCCAAGAGCATGATTTTTATGCAGGCCCGCACGGGAGTGTTAATTTCCACGGAGCTGAGCTCGAGACGTGGAAATTCCCAGGGGTTACGTTTTTATCATGCAGATGAAAAGAATTCCTGTCACAGGTGATACCTTACAATATACGAAGTCTGTTCAGAAGGTATCCAGCCACGTAATGTGAAAAATAGAGAGATTCTTAAAGAAGATATACACTACAAGAAACATTGTACACAGGACAATGACGCCTCAGTCCCCTTCAAAGTAGGTACCTTGGAACCCTACACAGTTCTCCCAATCACCATCAGTTACCTCATCATAGTTTCCTGACTCTCATCAATAGTCTGAAATTTCTTGTCTTTCAAAGGTGATTTCAGTTTGGGGAAAAGCCAGAAGTCGTTGGGTACCGAATCTGGGCTGGAGGGGGAATGAGTCACCTGGGTGATTTGATGTTGTGCAAAAAAACTCAGCATGAGACATAATACATGAGTGGGGTGTCATGATGGAGCTGCCAATCACCAGTTGCCCATAGCTGCGGCCTTCTGAATCATCTGAATAGTTTCCATGGAAGAATGTTCAAGCTTAATGCAGAATTTGATGCAGATTCATTGCTCCACTCGCTCAGTCATTTTGAATGCAATGGCCACACAGTACACATGCTCACTCAATAGTGTCTATTGCTCCTACTGACTAGTACAGTGAAGTCATCATTGTTCACACATGCACATTCTAGTCCACTCTCCTTGGCTGCCAGGTTATATCGATGTCCTGTAAACCATTCTCATTATTTTAACAATGGTTTGACTTTTTCCAGAGAGACCTCATATATACAGAACAAATCATTATGTTGTATACCTAAAACTACTACAATTATATCTCAATTAAAAAAAACATAGGATCACCTCCAGATGTCAAAACAAAGAATCATTCCTTACTAGAAGGAGCTAAGGATCGTAGGAGAAAGGCTGATTCCGGATTTGGGGCAAGGAAAGAATCAGGTGAGCCTGGAACCTCATACCATGTCAGAAAAAAGGTTGTGTGCAAAGAAAGGAAGGAGGGGTCAGTGTGCTTGGCCTTCACTCCCCACATTCCATCACAACAAAATGATGGAGAAAACATTCCCAGTACAAATATCTAACAAAGGACTTGTATCAAGAATATATAGAGAACTTCCACAAGTGAATGAGACCAATTTTTAAAAAATGAATAAAAGACTTGAGTAGTCACTTTTAAAAAGTAGGTATCCAAATGTCCTAGAAGCACTTGAAAAAGTGATCCATATCATTAATTCTCTGAAAAATTAAAAGTTAAAACCATACAAGACACCACTACACATAAACCAGATGGTTAAAATTTAAAAGACTAAATTACAAAGTGTTGAAAAACTAGAACTCTGATGCTTTGCTGATAGAGATGTTGATAACCACTTGACATTATTTTCTGAAGCTAAATAAATGCCTGCTCTATGACCCCAGAATTCGGTTCCTAGACTTATATACTCTAGAGAAAAGTATAAAACTACCAGGAATGCTCTTGGCAGTTCTATCCAGAATAGCCAAAAACTGGAAACTCAAATACTCATCAACAGTAGAATGGACAAACAAACTGTAGTATATTCATACTATAGCATCAGCGAAAAAGAACAAATTACTGATGCATGCAAGATGTTTCAATCACACAAAATATGGAGCAAGGAAGCCAGATAGAAAAGAATGCTACACACTATATGATTTTATTTAAATGGTGACCAAGAACAGGTAAAACTAGTCAAGATGACAAAAAACAAAGCAGAGATTACTGGAGGACAGGGAGGTGAGAAGTGGAGAAGATGAGGTGGGGGTGGATTAACTGGTGGGGAGGTAGAAACAGGAAGCTCCTCTTTTCAGAAAAATGCCAGCCACTAAATGTAGAAGGAATAGCAGAATTTAGAAAACATCATTTTGTAAGCACTAATGTAATAATTATTCAGGCAAGGATCATCAATGGAGTCCAAAAACACTAGATGAAAGGCTGTTGGGAAACAAAACATTTGTAGATTACTTATTAAGTCCAAAGGAGAGACTGTTAATTATAACGAGGAAATTTGGACATGTGAACAAAGCAAACAAACTCAGTGTTAGGAAAAACAAGACAAGTGAGCATCTTGAGTCTCTCGCATGTGACTTAATGAAAATTACACATCTCTTTACAGATTTATTGCCAAAAATGCTTAATCTGCATCTAACCATGAGAAAATATTCAGAAACCAGGCCTGGACTCCTCAAATGTTAATGTCACAAAGACAAAAAGAGGTGGAAACATCATCTTAGACTGAAGGAGACTTAAGAGATAGGATGAATAAATGCAATGTGTAACCACTGATTGGAAACTGGACAGTGGAGCTGGAAGTAACACTTAGGGATCACTGCAGATAAATTAAAACTGAGCATATGTTAGATAATATTATTGTAGAAATCTTAGATTTCTTGGGTTGAATAAGTTGGAGAATGTACTTGCTCATAAAAGATACATGCTGATACATGCTCTTATAAGATATATGACATTACAAATGAAAATCATGATGTCTGCAATTTAGTTTCTAAATAGTTCAGAAAGGAGAAACATACATAGACAAAGATAAAGGAAATTTCGTAGAAGGAAAAGGAAGGGAGGGAGGGAAGAAAAGGCCTCAGCTCTCCTCCAGTTATATCAATAATTGAGGCAGCAATGGTTTCATTGTGAAAACAACTGGGTTAACAAAATGCTGCATTTCTAAAAACAAACAAAACCAGAAATTTCCTGCTTTACATGCCAACCTTAACAACCTGAGACTTTGGGATTCAAAAGTCACTTGAAGGCTGAAGACTGGGCGTGACTGGATCAGGGCAGTGGTGAAATAGATCTAGGACACCATGTATGATGGAGACCCTCAGTGAAACAGAAGGTAGAAAGTAATTCTAACCACCAAAAATGGGAGTACATAGGGATACTTATTCTCCTATCACTCCCCATAATGGGGTGATTTCCCCCTAGTAAATAGTAATCATACACCTGTCCCCAGGAAGGTTTGTCATTTGAAGTAATATTTCCTCCATGGTGCACAAAATCTTAGTTCCAAACATGAACTTATTCAATTCTTCTTTGGAGAAACACCCACAACACAAGTCTTTCATAGTAAGATCAGAAATATTTAAGCTCACGAGTGGACTAGAAGTCATGGAAAAACTCATCCAGGTGAAAGTATAACAATATCCTTAAAGGGCTGAGAGAAAAATAACAGGCACCATAGACCTTTATACCCAATGAAAATGCACATTAAGGACTGGGACAAAAATAAAGATATTGTTCAACAAAAACCTAAGTCTTAAGGTTCTGATCTCTCTGGAAAACCCTAACACAGAGTTTGGTACCAAGAGTGGTTCTAGAAAAACAGAATTTTGAGGGTGAGTTTTCTGATTTGGTTCTTTGAGTTTTAATTGGCTGTCTGATTAGATTTAAAGATGCTGATGACTACCTCCAGTAGTAAAAAGAGCACTAAGAGTTCACTGAGTGCCTGGCAATAGAGATACACAATATATCTGCATTGGATTCTTCTCATCAACCTTTTAGAGAAGCATGGAACTGGAAGAAGCATTTTTGGAAAACTAACTGTAGTGTAAGTGCCTAACATTAAGCTTTTTGATTATCACGTAGTTCCTGACATTAGGCTTTTGATTGCCGAGGCATCCATCTCTAATAAACACATAGCTAGCTACACAGACAAAGAGCCAGGACACCACAACCATAAA
The DNA here is from genome assembly GCA_004026765.1 of Micronycteris hirsuta. Taxonomy (NCBI): domain Eukaryota; kingdom Metazoa; phylum Chordata; class Mammalia; order Chiroptera; family Phyllostomidae; genus Micronycteris; species Micronycteris hirsuta. Next base: position 4,992 of record PVJI01024981.1, on the reverse strand, counting down.
ATTCCCTTTTAGAGAACCCTGGGTAACCTAGATAACTGACTGCTTCAGTGACTCTGGTCTCCCCTTCCCACACCCTAATTCTGGCTCTTGTGTTTTAAATTTGCCAATAACAAGTGAAGCTGTGAAACCCTAGGCACCCCACCCTTGGCCCCCTATAAAGGCAGAGCCCCAGGTCCACACTCTTCCTCTCTCTCTACCCATGAACTTGCTATGTGTGGTCCTTGGGTGTGCCAGGTACTCTCCAGAATTTGTAAGTAATAATGTTTTTTTAAGTTCCCTGATGGTTGGTGCTCAGGTGCATCCTGAAATCATAATAAGAATCACAAGGGCTTTTCCAGCCACAACATTGGTTCCAATCAGGGAAATGTCCAGCATTTGTAGCCCATACATTATTATCATAAGCTGAGACCAACACAAAACACCAGTGAATACAATAATGTTGGCTGGTTACTCCTAATGTTGCTGGACAAAGTGTTAAAAAAAAAAA
>PVJI01024980.1:0-21127 GCA_004026765.1 Micronycteris hirsuta | reverse complement strand
GCAAGCTGTTTCCAATACTTCTGGTATGGGCTGGGAAAGGCCTTGGACCCCGGATTCAAACAGACTCCAATTCCCCTTGATGGAAGCGCCAGCCTCCTTGGGCCAAGGGCGGACCTTGCTCTCCCTCCGTGATACAGGCCGAGTTCCCTGGGCCTCCGATCCCAGTCGCACACCGATCAGGGTGGTGCACTGACCTCGGGACTGTTGGGGGCAGGGCCTCTCCAAATAGCCACGTAGCACCACTTTTTTTCCTGTTTCTCCTCTCTGAAAAATTCTTCCTATTTACACCCGCCAGACAAAACAAGCATCTGACTATTCACAAATCCTAATCTGGCTCCCTCCCCAAGAATCTTGCGTCCGATCCAGGCGGCTGCTGGGTCTGGGACCAAAGCCCCACCCCGCTCCCCGGGCTCGTCCTGATGGAGACCCTTTCCTTCTGATGCACTCTGCTTACCGTATGAATGTTCAAATTCCCCTGTAATGTTGGGCATCAATCATCATATGTGTTGGAATACTGCTGGGTTTTCGCCCCGTTCCTCAGAAAATCAACCAGTGGGTAGGAGGAAGTAAACTCTGTTCCTCCTATCTCGCTGCCATCTTCCCTCCCCATCCTTTCTTTTTCATGAATGGTAACACACTGTTTGCAGCTGAGTAGCTTTATCAGCCTACTTGCTATGACTGTGGCAACTAGTATGTCCTATACTCCAGACATTCTTCAATAGAAGTGGACTAATAAGACGGAGAGGAAACAAGTAAGGGAGACTGGATTCAAGACTGCATTGTCTTTGGAATCAAATGGACCCTCCAGCTATTGTTGTTCACTGAGCTTGGTCTCTTGTGACTTGTGCAGCCTTGACTAACTGATTTAAACTCTTTGATCCTCAGTTTTTTCATCTCTAAAGTAAGAATATTATTACTAACTTCATAGTATTGTTATGAAATTACATTAAATGATCTTTGAATATCTTATAATAAAACAATTAAGGAAAGTATTTAACACAAGGGCCCTACATATTTTCAGTGCATAACAATTCCATTAGTGGTATTTCTCTCATTCTCTTTCTTTTTCTTTTATGTTATTATGAATTTCAAGAAATAGTTCTCATATTGGCTACATATTGCAATGACTCAGGAAGCCTTTAAAAATACTGATACCTGGGTCCTGCTCCCAGAGTTTTTTATTTAATTGGCCTGGGATCTGGTATTTCTGAAATCCTCTAGTTAATTCTAATGTGTAGCTGAAGTTGAGAATCATTGTAAGATTTTGTAAATAACTACCACCTGAAGCTTCTCAATGGCTTTCCCCTTTCAGTCCATCCCTAAGTGGTTCATGCAGAGTAGGGCCAACACAGACCATGGGCTCTGGGGAGTTCTTTAAGGCCTTTCCCCAAAACAGCCTCTTCCAAAGCCCACTCAAATACCCAAATTATCTCTAATCTAGAAAACTTTTTTTTTTTTGTACAGTACTATAAGATCCTGTTAAGATATGTCGGCTTTCTTGTGCTTAATTGGGAGCAGGTATTTCTCACATGATGTTAGGTGCACCATCCAAATATACTCATGAAAATGGTTTATCAGAAGAAGTGGAAGATCCAGAGAGCAGAGACCAGACTAACTAAATGCAGGAAGCCTGGAGGAACTAAGTCAGAAGTGTATGACTAGAGGGAGTATGTGCAGATGAGTGCACCTTTGCGAAAGCTGGAATAACTGCACAGAAACTTCATTTCTTTAATATGACCTTCTCTCCTTGCCTTCCATTTGATTCAAACTGGCCTCATCCAGCCTAAGAGCACCCTTATTCACCTGCTTCTCTCTTTTTTACACCTCTATTTCTTAATCATTAAGCCCTCAGGACAATTAGGTCAGCATCAAACAGTCTTAGGAAGAAGGCCTCAGGTCTGTTGAACACAAAAAAAAGAGTTTCTGTCAAACTAAAGATAACAACTAGGCCTCGCTTTGGTTTCAGGTCCAGACCCCAAAAGTGGAATGACTCCACCTACCACACCTTTGCAAAACCAGACAAAGAAACACCATGGCTGACATTATGACCAGATGCAGTGATCTACCCCCTAACCTAGTAGCAACAAATTAGTAGAGACCACAACCCTGACCATGACCTTAACTTAGTCCCTTATATAATTCATCATCTAAAATCCACTGGAGAGCCAGGTCTTAGGGCACTCACTCACCTGTGACTCTGGGCTTGGAGACACTTTTATTAAAAATAGCCCTGGCTGGTGTAGCTCAGTGGATTGAGCGCGGGCTTGGAACCAGACGGTCCCGGTTCGATTTCCAGTCAGGGCACACGCCTGGGTTGCGGGCCAGGTCCCCTATGAGGGCCATGTGAGAGGCAACCATACATTGCTGTTTCTCTCTCTCTGTGTCTCCCTCCCTTCTCCTCTCTCTAAAAATAAATAAATAAAATAAATAAAATCTTAAAAAAAATAAAAAAAAATAAACCTGTTTGTGTTAGTTTGGTAACACTGGTGAGGACACCAGCCTTAGAAGGAAGGGGAAGGAAAAGAATGAGGAAATGAAGAAAAGAAAATTCAGAAAATAAGGGCTAAAGGACCCAATGACAAAAGAATGACTTTCCACTGTAGTTGCATGTACAGTGCTTGTATTCTGTCTGCAGTGTATTTGTACAGAAGCTACACTGCCCTACACCTTCTAGAGTAGAGATATCAGTATTCTTCCTCTTATTAGAGTATATTGTTATAGAACAGACCCATTGGTGGGGACAAAATTCTATTACCAAATGGATACCCGCTTCTCCTGGGGTCCCCCTGTATTAAGTTCGCCTTGCCTACTGCCAGGAAATTATAGCTCTCAATGCTAGAGATTGGTGAAAAGGAAAGGAACTATTTATTCAAAAGTTATATAGTCTTAGAGTAATGACTTAATGTCTTCATTAAAATCCCAAAGCCCCTTGAAACACCCACAAACACACACAGTCCTTCCTTCTCCCCATTTTCCCAGTCCAGCCAGTCAGGGGTATCATATCTCAGAAAACATAAAAGTCTGTGGCTCAGCTAGCTCCTGGTTCTTCCCAGTAATCCATGCTCAGCTGGCAGGCCTACTGTGGTTCCTAGCACCATCAGCTATATTGCCAGGACCTCCAGTACTTAATCTGAAACCATGTGGCACTTTCTCATGGGCCCACCAGCAAGAGTCCTATCACCCCTTTCCTTCCCACAATGTCTCTCCTACATTCTTCCAAACTGCTAATGGAGACCTCTGCATTATTGCTACATCTTGTTTTCCAGCTTCGTAAGCTACGAGGCAAAGGAAGCCCCAAAGCCATGTGGTTCAACCCACCTGGCTGCCATTGCCTGAATCTGTATCCCCATTTCCAACTCTTCCCACAATAGACTACACCTGCCAGCATTCCTGTATTTTTCCAGCTTTTCTGGGCTGCCATAGTAAGTCCCTACAGGCACTGTAACCAGGGGGAGGGGGGGGGAGTTGCTTCTCAGTTATATCATGGGTCGAAGTCACTCCCATTCTTCTGGCTCAAAGCATGGCCACAGCTATTTAACATATCCATGAAATCAGTCAAAGTTATAGATATGTTAAATGACCTTTTTAGAGGTTATTTGCAAAACTGTTGATATGTAAAATAACTCAGTGGCCCTGCTCCATGTGTCCCATCCCCCAGGTCAGACTTGTGGAGGTGAGGACATCCCATATTTTTAACATTTCCTTGACACCCTGAGTTCTGGACCCCATTACAAATCCCTCTTTGGGGGAGGTGCTGTCTGCACCATGTTATAATATCAAGGTCCTAGAAGGGGACTAGAATTATTATAACACCAACATAACTAATTATATTGCCTAATCGCTAAGAGTAATTAAATGGCTTTTTTGCTCTGTCAATCTGCAGGCAATTTTGAGTATTTATTAAATTCAAGGTACCCGGCTAAGGCTCTGAGGTGTCTGAATGCATTCAGTCTTCAGAATTTGTACCTGAAGGGTGCAGCTGCTGCTTTTATTTTCTCTTGGTAACTATAAATGAAACTCATTGTTGATGGTGGTGGGCAGTGGAGTGAGAAATACCTGGCAAGTCAGTGAGTCTGCCTTTGGTGCTGTCTCAGCCACCCACAGGCCACCTGACTTAAGAGGAGGTGGCCTTCTCTCTCTGAACACTAGTCTTCTGGTATAGCCAACATATACATCAAATTTGATCTTTCTTTCCCAGTGCTGGCATTTCCGAAATCTCTGAGACTGTGCTCAGGCATTTAGAAAGGCAACTATATGAAAAGATAACATTGGTTCACATTGTTTGGAGGATCCTCAGACAAAATCACCAAAATTCCCTTAAAACTCTAACAGCCATGTAGGTCTCCTCCTCCCATAGGAGATCAGGTTGGAATTCTGGATACAAATCAGTGTTGGGCAGGAAGTTCCCCAACAAAGGATTCTGAACTTTTTTTCTGCAACAAAGACATATAAAGGAATATATATGACAAGCTCCCTTTTGTTTATTATTTGTACCTTGTTTCTCTTTTTTACAAGTGAATTTATTGGTGTTATATTGGTTAATATAATTATGTGGGTTTCAGAAATACAATTCTATCTGTATAGAATACAGATGCATCATCTGTATTGTGTGTTCACCACCCCAAATCATGTTTTCTCCATCACCATTTGTTCTCCCTTTACCCTCTCCTACCTTCTCTTATCCCCCTTTCCCTCTGGTAATTACCATACTGTATTTCAAATGCAGTGAAGGAAAATTTTGATGGAATTGTAGACAAGGGAAGAGTTTAATAACTGAATCTCACCTGGAAATATTAGTCTGAGGGAAGTTGGCACAAATAAATCCCTTCACCCTTGGCTTCTTGAAGAAGTGTCCTTGGGCTTGGCTGTGTTTCCTGAGTTACAGACTGGTCCTGGTCTTATAACCGAGAAGTATGGGGTCCAACCACTTGTCACCATGTATATGCATAACATAAAAATTTATGGGAAAGGAAATAGGTTTTTATTAACCAGATTCCTAATTTGAGGGAGCTGGGAGCATTCCTGTTTTGAGTCTTCTCTTCTGCAAGACAGAGAACCTCCTTTGCTCCCAAAAGATTGCCACCAAAAGCTATCCCATTATTGCTTATCTGTCCTTTTGGAGCTTAAGCCAGACATACAAAGAGGTCTCCACTCTCTCTGGAGTGTGCACTTGTGGGTTTTAGAGACACCATCATTTAACTGCAGCAATTTCTCTCTCAGGGTCTGGGGTGCACTGCCAGATCACTTCAGACAGTCAAGAAGGGGAATAGCTCATGTCTCCATGTGTTATTCTCAATCTCTGTGTACTGCTCTCAGGGCAAGAGAAAGAAAAGCAGTCCAGGACCCATGTGTTGTGCTGCACTAGGTCATAACATCCCAAAGACTAGAGCCCAGCAAGGCATGCATCCCAGCGTGGGACCCTGACTACAGGAGCTGGCTTCTAATTGTGCGGGCCCTAAGCCCTAGGTGGACCCTATGTTTGCAGCCCTCACCTATATGAGACAAAAGGAAGAGCCCAAGAAGCCAAGAGAGCAAGAGACCCATGTTTGCTTTTTCCCCTTTTCTGGATGCTATTTTTAGCAACAGGGGAAAATCTCCAGTCACACATGCTCTGTACAAGCTCCCTTCTGCCCAGTAACAGCTTTCCAGCTGCCTCAGGCAAGTTCCCTCTTCTAGGGGCCCCTCCCTTTGCAGAGAGAGCAAGTGCTTCTAATCTTAACTGTCTTGGGGTTTTCTCTCGGCCCAACCTTCTCCAGGGACACTCTGTTATAGTCTCTGCCCTTATCACAGACAAACTGTGCCAGTCCTGTGACAAGGACAATTTGAACAAATGACACCAGCTCTCTTCAGGATGAGGCCAGGGCAGCACCAGCAATCTCCAGCTTTGTTTGATGCAATGCATCCGATGTGTCTGTCTTTCTCTCATTTTAATGTACATAGCTGTTGCAGAAAGACCAGGCTCCTGAGTGTTAGCCTGGTTCAGGGCTGATAACAAAAGGCCTTGTTTGTCTGGTGGCAACAGAGCCCTGGTGCAGTCTGCACAGCTCAACTCTGGCTTCTTGTGCTTGTCTCTGCAGTCAGTTATTTCTATTACTGACCCTGTAATGAGGAATTAATGTGTTATGCCACTTATATGAGTCTGATTAGCCACAGAATAAAACTAAAAGGAGAAAATACTAACAAAATACGTTTATAAAAAAAATTATACAAAGCTACCAATGCTAATCATATTAAAAGTTAAACCCAGCTTGTTACTCTAATCTGATTATTCTCTTGAAGCTGGAGTTAAATGTGAAAAGATTTTTTTTTTAAAGTATACTTTTCAGTTCAGGAATTTTTATTCCTGTGTGAGCCTAGGAACAGCCTGGCCTCAAGGTCTGGCTGATGTCAACCACTCAGTTACAGGGATTCAACTGTCAAAAAGCCTAGATGTCCAACTCAAGAATGGTGACCATAAAGATCCATATCAAGGCCTATGGGAAGATGACCGACAGAGCCTATACACCTTGCACATCCTGTATGAAATCATATTCTAACCAGCAAAATAGCCTCCTTGATTAAATTATTTATAATAAAAACAACACTTTTCCCCAGGTCAGAAAACAGCATGTATGCCTTAAAACAAAAGGCCAGTTACTCATGCCTGCCATTAAGTCCCTAATAGTCATTTTTTTTTAGTACATTGCAGAAACTGGCTGTCCTGGATCCTGCCTGGGCCTGGGGCACCAGACGTTAGCTGACATTAAAGATTTATATGGTGGCCAGCAAAAACACTGCTTGCACATCCATAGTCCCTTCCTCTTAATTTCTTTGTTCGCCTCTCTCTCTGTCTCTCTCTCTCTCTCTCTCTCTCTCTCTCTCTCTCTCTCTCTCCTGGTAAAGACCCTTCCCTGCACTGAGATGTTAGGAAGAGTTTTGTGACAAGACGCCCCCATCTTCTCAGGTGGCCAGCACTTGAATAAAGCACGTTCCTTTTCACCAGCAGCTATTGACAAGTTTGAATTTTGCTGCGGTAGGCAGCCGGACCTGCATTCAGTTTTAACCTTGCCTGTCTCCTATCTGGGTCTGTAGTCCCTGCGTTTATAATGGTCGTACTCCTTTATCTGACCAGGAATGTTTTGCCCAAGATGATTATCTCAGAGGTAAGATCACTTATATTCCTTTTTCAAGAAATGAAAACATTCAAAACTTAGTACAAACCCACAGTAATCAAGAACAGTTTGGTACTAGGTAGACAGACATCTAAACCAACAGAATAGAATGAAGAACCCAGAAATAAACTCTTGCACATATGACCAAACAATTTTATGCAGGGCACTAGGAAAGTACAGATTTTTTCTACAAACTGTGTTGGGGAAACTGTATATTCACCTGTAAAAAAATATACAAATAAAGCTGGACTCTTACCTTACACTATAAAGAAAAATTAAGTCAAAATGCATCAAAGACCTAAATGTAAGAGCTAAAACAATAAAACTCTGAGAAGAAACATAAAAGAAAGTCTTCATGACATGAATTTTGGCCCAGAAGTTAGCTGCAATAAAAGAATAATAAGATGGACTTCATCAAAATTTAGAACTTTAGTGCATGAAAGGACAGAGTGAAATAACAACCTAAAGAATGGGAGAAAGTATAGACAAATAATATATTCAATGAAGGATTGATAGCCAAAATATATAAAGAACTTCTGTAATTAAACAATAGAAAACAACCCTATTAAGTTAAAAATACAATTTTACTGTATAAAAAACTTAACATAAAATTTAAAATATATAGTATGCCATTCTATTATTTATTTATTTTTATTTCTAATTTAATACTAAATAAAATTCAAAGTTAAAGACAACTTTCCTTCCTCATCTTTTGTCACTTCTTTTAGTATATAATCATCAATAAGCAGCTAATAAATATTTTGGTGATTTGTGCCTCAGATTTTATATTTGTATTTTAATAAATGAAAACACCTGTTCTCACTTCCTTGTTAATAAATTTACTTGTTTTTGCCTTAAAAAATTCCTTATTTCTCCCAGAGAAGCATCATCTTCTAGCACTTTCATATATATTGAGACAGACACTACCATTTGAGAGATATTTTTTGTGTGTTTTGTTTTTCATTTATTTTGTTTCATCTGCTTTTTAATTTATTTTTTGGTTATGCTATTAATATATTTTACTGATTATGCTATTACAGTCATCCCGTTTTTTCTCCCCTTTATTCCCCTCCCCCTCTCCCACCATCATTCCCTCTCCCCCTTAGTTCATGTCCATGGGTCATATATATAAGTTTTTGGCTTCTCCATTTCCCATTCTTTTCTTAATCTCCCCTGTCTATTTTGTATCTACCATTTATGCTTCTTATTCCCTGTACATTTTCCCCCAACCACCTTCCACCTTCCACCTTCCACCTTCCCCCTCCCTTCCCCTTCCCTCTGGGCTGGCCCCCATCCACCTTCCCCCTCCCTCTGATAACTCTCCATGTGATCTCCATTTCTGTGAATCTGTTCCAGTTCTAGTTGTTTGCTTAGTTCATTTTGTTTTTGTCTTTTTTGGTTCAGTTTTTGATACTTGTGAGTTTGTTGTCATTTTACTATTCATAGTTTTTGGTCTTCTTTTCCTTAGATAAGTCCCTTCAACATTTCATATAATAAGGCCTGGATGATGATGAACTTCTTTAACTTGACCTTATTTGAGAAGCACTTGATATTCCCTTCCATTCTAAATGATAGCTTTGCTGGATAGAGTAATCTTGGATGCAGGTCCTTGCCCTTCATGACTTAGAATACTTCTTTCCAGCCCCCTCTTGCCTGTAAGGTTTCTTTTGAGAAATCAGCTGATAGTCTTATGGGAACTTCTTTGTAGGTAACTGTCTCCTTTTCTCTTGCTGCTTCTAAGATACTCACCTTATCTTTAATCTTGGGTAACGTCATTATTATGTACTTAGGTGTGTGCTTCCTTGGGTACAACTTCTTTGGGACTCTCTGAGCTTCCTGGATTTCCTGGAAGTCTATTTGCTTTGCTACATTAGGGAAGTTCTCCTTCATTGTTTTTTTTTTTTTTCCCCCAAATAAGTTTTCAGTTTCTTGTTCTTCCTCTTCTCCTTCTGGCACCCCTGTGATTCAGATGTTGGAACATTTAAAGTTGTCCTGGAGGTTCCTCAGCCTCTCCTCGCTTTTTTGAACTCTTGTTTCTTCATTCTGTTCTGGCTGAATCTTTATTTCTTCCTTCTGGTCCAAACCGTTGATTTGAGTCCCAGTTTCCTTTCCTTCACTGTTGGTTCCCTGTATATTTTCCTTTATTTTGCTTTTCATAGCCTTCACTTTTTCTTCTATTTTGCAACCATACTCAACCATTTGTGTGAGCATCCTGATGACCGGTGTTTTGAACTCTACATCTGATAGGTGGCTATCTCTTCATCGCTTAGTTCTATTTTTTCTGGAGTTGTGATCTGTTCTTTTATTTGAGCCATATTTTTTTTGTCTCAGAATGCCTGTTACATAGTAATAGGTGGAGCTTTAGGTATTCACCAGGGAAGGGCAACCCAAATCTCTGCATTGTGGCACCATATGTGGCGGAGGAGTCTGAGAGGGAACAGTGCTGCTTGCTTGGCTCTTGGCCTGCTTTCAATCACTTCCTCTGCTACCCATAAGCAAACTGGGCCCTTCTGGTACTGACTTCCAGGCGAGTGGGCTTGTTTACGTGCTAGGACCTTGTGGGTCTCTCCAACAAACTCTCCTGTGAGGCTGAGAGTTTCTCCCACGTCCTCAACCTCCACAGATTTTTTTCAGTCAGAGCTTTTGAGGTTTTATTTCCCCATGCTGGAACTCTGGGTTGCATGGTCTTTCTCACTCCCCAGTTTCTTCTCCCTGTTTCTCTACATGCAAGTGTGGAACAGCTCTCTCTGCCAGCCACTGGCTTGCCCATCCCAGTCCTCCAGCTGCCACCTTGCTGTGAGTCCTCTCCAACTGGACTGCTTGTCTCTGCCCCTCCTACAGGTCTGGATGAATGTTTCTTCTTTAACTCCTTGGTTGTTGGACTTCCATACAGTTTGATTTTCTGTCAGTTCTTGTTATTTTTTTGTTTTTAAATTTGTTTTTGTCCTTCTTTTTGTTGTGCAAGGAGGCAAATTGTATCTGCCTACACCTCCACCTTGGCCATAAGTCTGTTTTGTCTATTTTTTTAAAGATTGCTCACGGAAGGTAATATAAGGGGATTAAGTGGTGATTGAAAAAATACAATAAAGATTACATTAAAGGAAAGAAATGGAGTACCATTTTCTAAAATATGTTTCAATGGAAATTCATAGATTTTACTTTAGTTTTTTGTGGTGAAATAAGTTTGAGTAACACTGGGAACAGCATGGTGCATGAATTTCTATGAAGAAGATATAATTTGAAGCATATCTCAAGTGACACAAAAATTTTAGACCATAAAAATCCCTCCCCCCACATTTGATCTTAATTCTTCTTTAAAACATAATTTGGGAAACTCTTTTGAGGGTCACTATGATCTAGCCTCTCTCTCCCCTCCAAAGGAGCTATGATCAAGAACAAAATGAGTCCTTATAGATAACTAAAAGTCTATCTTTGTGTGAGAGGATTATTAGACTATTAATTGACCTTGACAGGACTTACTTGATTTTGACCCTGCATTGACTCCTTGTTTCTATCTCCCATGTTTGCAGCTCCTCCCTTCTTGGAATTTTTCCCATCACTCTGACCGAAAGTAAAATCTACAGTGAAGAGGGTAAGCAAGCAAGCAGGGGTTCAGAAGAAATATGAATAAAAGTTTGTATGAGAGGCATAACTCTCATATTTCATACCTGTTCAACCCACTTTTTATAGAGAGCAGACTAGGAATTAGTGGCAAAGATCTATGTATGCACTAAGAAACAGGACTTACCAGGAGTATCCTCAGAGCCATATGTCCCTCCCCAGAAATATTTTTGTGAATGCATTGTGGGAAGAGTGGATGTCAATGAAGGGGAAGATGGAATATATGGAAAAGGCAGAAGATGATATGGTTGTTATATTTCCAGATTTGGCCTGGTAGTAGAAGAATCAAAAATCCTTATCTAGGGCAACTGTTTTCCATAGTGACAACCAAGATATGATTTGCTTCATTCTCTGATTTATTCTTGTCCGAGATGGTTTCTCTAATATTTTCCACTTATCAGCATCCATCATAAAACATTCACAAAACCCAAACTTCTGGTGGGTTCTAAGCATAAATGGATGTACAAAACTCAGTTGCTATCCTTGTTGATGAGAAAGACATGAGGGGTTATGGTAAATTATTTCTAAAACTTGGCCTCAATTATCACCTCTTTGCAATATGACTGCCACCATTTGTGTTGGTTGGGCCTTGAGTCTTGCTAATGCAATGCAGCAGAAGGGGCATTGTTGAATTTCCAAACCTGAACCTCGAGAGGCCTTCTAGGCTTCTGCTCTTATCTTTGTAACTTTGTCAGTGCCATAGTAATAAACTTAGGCTAGTTGGCTGAATTTTGGGTAGAAATATGGCCCAGTTACAAGAGTCTCCCAGTAAATATCCATGTACATAAGGCCATCTTTAATCAGCCAGATACCAGATCGCACACAACTGATTTCAGACACATGTGTAAACCCAGCTCTGGTCAGCCAAGTCCAGCTCAAATCAGCAGACCTACACAGCTGACTCATATTCATGATCACTAATAAATAATTGTTATTTTAAGCCACTAAGTATTCCATCGGTTTCCTAAGCAGCAAGAAGCTAACTGGTCCAGGGAGATAGAAGCATAAAGAAATCAGGTAAGTAAAGTTTTAGAAGTAAACCCAGGATTCTTGGGTAGCACAAAGGACAGTGACTAATCAGTCATATGGGGATGTGTTATGGTAGAATTAGTGGTCAGAAGGCAAATAAAGGCAGGAAAGAGGGAAGCCCTTCAAATTCTATGAATCATCTCCACTGTCTGCGAAAGAAAGCATTTGAAACTGCCTTCATCCCAAGGCCCAAAAGGTCTTTTTTTTAAAGATTTTATTTATTTAGTTTCAGAGAGAGGAGAAGGGAGGGAGAAAGAACAATGTATGGTTGCCTCTCACATGGCCCTCACTGGAGACCTGGCCCGCAACCCAGGCATGTGCCCCGACTGGGAATCGAACCAGGACCCTCTGGTTCCAGCCTGCTCTCAATCCACTGAGCTACATCAGCCTGGCCCAAAAGGTCTTAAAGGGCTCACAGTGCCCAAAGGAAGAAGCTCATTAACACCTTTAGGTATTCACTCACTTTCCTCACCCCTTAAACCTGGCACCACATTTACCTAACAATCAATATGTAACTTCTTTACCATCATCCTATCCCGACAACTATATAAATCCTTAGAATAAAGGACTTGGAGTATGGCAGGTTTGGCACCCTTGGCTCTCTGGTAGCCTGGGTAGGCTGTCCAGCCACTTGGCTTCTGGTCATGTTCCTGCTTGCCAACCCAGCCCTCAACACCTCGGCACTTGCCATGCTGGCTTTCACTGCCCTTACTTTCACTGTCCTTACCTTGCTTCACCCTGAACCTATTCCTTTCAGCCTCCACCCCCACCTTAAGTAGGCCCATTCTTTTCCACGAGAACAGATCACCAATAAACTCTGCTTGCACACTAATAGACACACCGATCTTTAACACTTTACTGCATTGGCAAGAACTGAGTTTCTGGGAGTTTCTCCTGTAACAGGTGGATTATGCATGGCTTAAAAGATAACTCATAAGGGAGAATTAGTTAAGTATATTATTAGGGTAAATATAGGAGCACAAGTACACAGGTAGCAAGAAGTGTCAAATGTATATAAGAAAATGCAATCTATATGGAGTTTTAATATGGTGAGTCATTAGGAAATCAGGTTGGAAAGGGAAGCAGAGAGTAATCTTGTTAAGAAGTTTGCCCTCCTAGTTCTGTCACCCTTCAAGTCCCAGTCAGCTCCCCATTTCTTGAAATTGCCCTCACTGCTCTCATCCACAACTGGTGTTCACTATTATGGCTTTTTAAATTTTTTCTATAATATTCCTGATCTTTATCTTTCACTGGGCTCTTGCTCAGCCTATGGGAAATATTCAGTGCTCATACCTGTCAGCTGTGAGACAACTTTACCATCCAGAGATTCCAGATTTGTTTGGATCTGTAACACCACTTCATGTGTGCAAAAATATCAGCTGATGAAAAGGATGATAATTCACCTCAACCAACATTTCTTGGTCATCAATTATTTGTAAGTCAGTATATTCCTTGCTTTTCCTTCACATAGAATGACAAACATTTTATAGGCCACTCAGCTGAATAAGGCTGAGTGTAAAAAAAAAAAAAAACAACCAAAAAGCAAAGCAGCTGTACATCCTGGGGACAGAGAAACCATGTACCTACAATACCCAGAGCACCAGTTTGGCAAAGAGTCCTAACTTTGGATCCTGGTTGTGTTACTTGTTAATACTCCAAACTTGTGGGAATGTCTTGCTTCACATAGACTTGGTTTCTATATTTACGCAATAGGAATATTTTTCATTCAGAAATTATTTAATTTAAATAACCATATATGAGTAGTGGCTACCAAACCACATTGGACAACTCTGGAGTTTGAGTGCACTAAATTCAAATCCTGTTTATATAACTTAGTAGCTGTTTGACCTTGGGGAAACTTACTCAACCTTGCTGGGTCTTGGTTTCCTAATCTGTAAAATAATTTTTGTAAATTTAAAAAGTTATTGGGAGGCTAAAATGATACATGGATTTAGTAGGTGGTATGTAAAAGACATTTAATAAACATGAGTTATTATTTTGTTGCTTTATGATTTCAGATATTTATAATTGTACAAGTATACTGCTTGTGTCTTTGTCTCCTAAGGGAAAAGAGACAAGTGAACCAGGATTGTCTAGATTCATGAAATTTAGGGTCTTACCAGAAGGTCAGAGGTATGCCCATTGAGTAATACTCAAATATGTGTTTTTGGGTACAGGGAACCTTTATGATGCTGTGTTAAACACAACAAGAGTTACAAAAGACATGGAATGCAGACCCTGTTCTCAAGCTGCTTAGTGTCCAATGGTAAGGGAAAATGACACATGGGAAAAAAGAAAATTAGATGTTCTGTTAGATGATGTGTTCTGACCTGTGACAGCTTTGAGGCCTGGAAAATGAACCAACCACTCAACAGTTGTTCAGGAACTGGACCAGATCCTTAATGTTTAATAACTTATTAAATGTTCATGCTATCCTTCAATAGTACTACTATTGTCTATATTCTACAGATAAGCAAACAAGAATTTAAGGAATGAAATAATTTGACCTCTGGCATTATGAAATCTGGGATATGATTTTTATCCTTTCCAGCTAGTAACTTAGCCTGTTACAGTTTCATGGAGGCTGGCAGAAGACAAAAGACTCCTCTATCAAAAATAAAGATTTTTATTACTCACAGCACAGCAAGTAGCACAATTTACATTAATTCTTTTACCCCAAGTACCATCATGGGCTTATGTAGATGCTGTGCACTCAGTGGGTTTATATTACTGCTTAAAAACGTGGGGCCTGGGAAATTTACCATGACATAGCAAGCAGTAAGCAAAACTGTTTTTTTGTTTTCACCAGAGACAAGACCTCATTATCATGGTTGCTTATAGAAAACATAACCCTGAAAAATGTTTTGGTAGAGGATAGTTAGGGATTTGCATATTTGGCCTACTCACCTAGGAAGTTTCAGGGAGACTCAAGGCTGCACTTGATTGCATTACCCAAAGATCCCAAGTAAGAAGTGCTGAATGTTCTCTGGCTTTAATGTTCTCCCACATGTCCCACTACAATATGATATCTGATGGCCACACAGATGAGCCCAATCACCATGTCCTGTGATGCCCACTGGCATACTCTTGACATCATCTTGTGCAGATAAAATTTATAATGTTATAACTAGTTTAAAGGGAACTAAGTTTTTACCTGATCTCTAAGCAAACTACATATATTATTTATAATACTTATAAAAAATAATTTGAACAGAATAGTATCCTTATTTTATATGAGATACAAAGGAAATAATTCAAGTGACCTGCCCAAGGTGACGCAGAAGATTTGCCTTCAGGGAAACATATTTCAGTTTCTTTTTCTCTTCTTGCCCTGTTTCTCCCTTCCTTATTATACTAATTCCCAGCTTCTTTCCATAAGGGAAGGTAGTCCTTAACTGCTGTCAGTGCTCAAAACTCAAACTTTCCTGACATGGGTTCATTTTCCTATCCCGTCTAGTACTGAGTCTAATGATACCAAGTACAGAAAGAATCAATACTCTAGCTTTTTCTCTTTATCTTTTGTGGGTGATGAAAGTGGTACATGGAGACCAGCAGTTTAAAACAAACAAACAAACAAAAAGTCTGCTAAAAAGGCTGGATGAAGCAGAGGATTGAATCAGTGAGTTGCAGTACAAGGTAGGAAAAAAAAAAAAAACACCCAGATAGAGCAAGAAGAGGAAAAGAGACTCAGAAAGAATGAGAGGTGCAGGGGAACTACAAGACAACATGAAATGTAACAATATCCATATAATAGGGATACCAGAAGAAGAAGAACAAGGGATAGAAAACTTGTTTGAAAAAGTAATGATGGAAAACTTCCCTAATTTGATGAGGAAAAAAGTCATACAAATCCGGGAAACACAAAGAGTCCCAATTAAGAAGAACCCAAAGAGGCCAACATCAAGACACATCATTAAAATGGCAAAATTCCAAGACAAAGAAATAATCTTTTTTTTTTTTAAGATTTTATTTATTTATTTTCAGAGAGAGGAGAAAGGAGGGAGAAAGAGCAATGTATGGTTGCCTCTCACATGGTCCTCATTGGGGACCTGGCCCGCAACCCAGGCATGTGCCCCAACTGGGAATCGAACCAGGACCCTCTGGTTCCCAGCCCACACTCAATCTACTGAGCTACACCAGCTGGGCCAAAGAAAGAATCTTAAAGGCAGCAAGGGAGAAACAGGAAGTAACATACAAGGGAGACCTGATAAGGCTATCAAGTGACTTCTCAATGGAAACTCTCCAAGCCAGAGGGAATGGCAAGAAATATTCCAAATAATGAGAACCAGAGACCTACAACTAAGGCCATTTTACCCGGTAAGCCTCTCAATTACGATGGAAGGCTAAATAAAGAGCTTCCCAGACAAAAGAAGTCAAAAAGAATATACTTCCACCAAATAAGCTCTGCAAAAAAATGCTAAAGGGACTGTTTTAAGAAAAAAAAAAGGAAAAGAGTGAGAGAGAGAGAGAGAGGAACACAGGTCTAAAAAATGGCAATGAATAAGTACTATCAATAATAATCTTAAATGTAAAGGGATTAAATGCTCCAATCAAAAGACATAGAATAGCCAAATGGACAAGAAAGCATGACCCACACATATACTGCCTACAAGAGACCCACCTTAGAACAAAAGATCTACACAGACTGAAAGTGAAGGGCTGGAAAGAAATATTCCAAGCAAACAGACAGGAAAAAAAAAGGCATGGTAGCAATACTCATATCAAACAAACTAGACTTCAAAAAAAGGGCCAAAAAAGATACCCAGAAGGGTCTATTTATGATATTCCCTTCATGATACTAAAGGGAGAATCCATCAAGAAGACATAACCATTGTAAATATATATGCACCCAATACAGGAGCACCCAAATACGTAAAGAAAGTCTTGGAGGACTTCAGGAAAGATATTGACAGAAACACAATTAAAGTAGGGGATTTCAACACCCCACTGTCAAAAATGGATAGATCTTCCCAAACAAAATATCAATGAAGATATTGTAGCATTGAACAATGTCCTAGATCAAATGAACTTAACTGATATATACAGAGCCTTTCATCCCAAGAAATAAAATACACATTCTTTTTAAATAACACATGGAACATTTTCAAAGATAGACCACATGATAGGACACAAAACAAACCTCAACAAATTCAAGAAAATTGAAATCACATCAAGCATTTCCTCTGATCACAAGGGACTGAAACTAGAAACCAGACCCAAGGAAAAAACTCAGAAACACTCAAACTCATGGAGACTGAGTAGCATGCTATTAAACAATGAGTGGGTCAAGAATGAGATCAAGGAGGAAATCAAAAAGCTTCTGGAAACAAATGAAAATGAACTCATAACAACCCAAAACTTATAGGACACAGGGAAGGCAGTCCTGAGAGGGAAGTTCATAGTGATACAGGTCTACCTAAAAAAGAAGGAAATATTTCAAATAAACAACCTAACCTGATACCTACAATAACTTGAGGAACAACAACAAACATAGCTCAGAGCAAGTAGAAGGAAGGAAAAACCAAGATCAGCGCAGAATTAAATGACATAGAGGCTAAAAGCACAATTCTAAGGATCAATGAATCCAGGAGCTGGTTCTTTGAAAACATAAACAAAATTGATGAGCCTTTGGGCAGACTCATCAAGAAAAAAAGAGAGAGGGTCCAAATAAACTCAATCAGAAATGAAAGAGCAGATATTACAACTGATGCCGCAGAAATACAAAGGATTGTAAGACACTACTATGAAGAACTGTATGCCAAGAAATTTGAAAACCTAGGTGAAATGGACAAATTTCTAGAAAAATATAATCTTCCAAAACTGAAGAAGAAGCAGAAAGCCTGAACTGACCAATAACAGCAAGTGAAATTGAAGCAGTAATCAAAAAACTCCCGACACACAAAAAAATCCCTGGACCAAACAGTTTCACAAGAGAATTTTACAAAGTATTTAAGTAAAAGCTAACCCCTATCCTTCACAGACTATTCCAAAAAATTCAAGAATATGGAGGACTCCCAAACTCTTTTTATGAAGGCAGCATCATTCTAATCCCAAAACCAGATAAAAGCACAACAAAAAAAGAAAACTTCAGGCCAATATTGCTGATGAACATAGGCACTAAAATCCTTAATGAAATATTGGCAAGCCACATCCAGCATTATGTTAAAAAGATCATACACCATGACCAAGTGGGATTCATCCCAGGGATACAAGAATGATACAATATTTGCAAATCAATAAATGTAATACATCACATAAACAAAAGCAAAGACAAAAATCACATGATCATATCAAAAGATACGGAAAAAGTATTTGATAAGGTATAGTACCCACTTATGATAAAAACACTCAGCAAAGTGGGAATAGAGGGAACATTCCTCAACATAATAGAGGCCATATATTAGAGACCTACAGCCAACATCATACTCAATGGGCAAAAACTAAAAACTTTCCCACTAAAATCAGGAACAAGACAAAGATGTCTACTTTCACCACTTCTATTCAACATAGTATTGGAAGTCCTAGCTGCAGCAATCAGACAAAGAAAAGGAAATAAAAATCATCCAAATTGGAAAAGAGGAAACAAACTTGTCATTGTTTGCAGGTGACATGATAGTGTACTTAGAAAATTCTATAGACTGTACCAAAAAACTGTTCAACCTAATAAATGAATTTGGCAAAACAACAGGATACACAGTCAATATCCAGAAATCAAAGGCATTTTTGTATACCAACAATGAAACATCAGAAACAGACATCAGGAAAAAAAAATCCCACTTGATTTAGCAACTAGAAAAGTAAAATACTTAGGAATAAGCCTAACCAAGGAGGTAAAATACCTATACTCATAAAACTACACAACACTGAAGAAAGATATTAAGAAAGACACAAACAAATGGAAACATATACTGTGTTCATGGATGGAAGAATTAACCTCATCAAATAGCCATACTACCCAAAACAATTTATAGATTCAATGCAATACCTATTAAAGTACCAATGGCATATTTCACAGATATAGAACAAACATTTCAAAAATTCATATGGAACCACAAATGATCCTGAATTCCTGCTGCAATTTTGAGAAAGAAGAGCAAAGTAGGAAGGATCACAATACCTGATATCAAACTGTATAGCAAGGCCAGTGTAATCAAAACAGCCTAGTAATGGCATAAGAACAGACAGATAGACCAATGGAATAGAATAAAGAGCCCAGAAATAAACCCAAGTCTCTATGGTCAATTAATATTCTACAAAGGGAGCAGCAGCATAAAATGGTGCAAAGATAGCCTCTTCAACAAATGGTGTTGGGAAATCTGGACAGCTACATGCAAAAAAATGAAACTTGATGACCAACTTACATCATACACAAAAATAAATTCAAGGTAGATAAAAGATTTAAATATAAGTCATGATGCCATTAAAGTCCTAGAGGAAAACATAGTCAGGAAAATCATAGATGTTCCACACCACAATATTTTCACTGATATGTCCCCTAGAGCAAGGGACATAAATGAAAAAATAAACAAGTGGGATCTCATCAAAATAAAAAGCTTCTGTGTGGCTAAAGAAAACAGCATTAAAATGAAAAGAGAACCAATCATATAGGAAAATGTATTTGCCAATGATACCTCAGACAAGGGTTTGATCTCCAAATTATATAAAGAACTCACATGACTCCACTCCAGGAAAACAAGCAACCCAATTTAAAAAATGAGCAAAGGACCTGAACATACACTTCTCCAAAGAGGACATACAGAGTGCCCAGAGGTATGTGAAAAGATACTCAGTATCTCTAGCCATCAGAGAGATGCAAATTAAAACCACAAGATAGCACTTCACACCCCTGAGAATGGCCATCATAAACAAATCAACAAACAAGTGCTGGCGAGGTTGTGCAGAAAAGGGAACCCTAGCACATCGTTGGTGGGAATGCAGACTGGTAAAGCCACTGTGAAAAACAGTATGGAATTTCCTCATAAAACTAAAAATGGAGATGCCTTTTGACCCAGAAATTCCACTGTTGGGATTATATCCTACGAACCCTGAAACACCAATTCAAAAGAACTAACGCACCCCAATGTTTATAGCAGCACAATTTACAATAGCTGAGTGCTGGAAGCAACCTCAGTGTCCATCAGTGAATGAGTGGTTCAAAAAATTATGGTACATTTACACAATGGAATGCTATGCAGCACAAAGAAAGAAGGAGCTCCTGCCTAAAGGAAATTCATACATCCACCTTGGGAATTGTAGCTCTTATGTTTTCATGTCTAATAAGAGCATGGTCTCTCGTGAAACATAAGCCAGCATGCAGGACCCATGTGCGTGGTAACGGAATTTCCTGTGGGGAAATCAGGCTGGCATGTTCCTTAGATTTAAAATAAAACCTTGCTACTGCTGATACCTCTCTTTCCATGGATCAAAAGACTTATGCTAATGCATGCCTAGGCTCTTCCCAGCCAGTGTTTATGGTTCTTTTGAATTCAGCCGAAGCCTGTTGCCCTTCCATTTGCGTTTCTCTCCTTTTGATGTATCTTCCTGGACCGTCTACCATCTAACTTGAATCTACAATCTATGCATAGTTAATGAAGACCATTCTGATGCTCTGTACCCTAGATCATCAATAAAAACCCCTGGTCCCAAGGCTTGGGGCTCTCTCCCGTACAATAAGGGAGGAGTCACATGGTCCCGAATTTCTCTAAGTTCTGCGTGTTTCCATGTGAGCTTATTCATGCATTCAGTCACAGCCACACGAACTCTGCTGGCCAGGATTAGCGACACCTACCCTTCATGACAGCATGTATGGATCTGCAAAGCATTATGCTAAGTGAAATAAGCTAGGTGGTGAAAGACAGATACCATATGATCTCACCATTAACAAAAATCAATCAACAAAATGAACAAGCAAGCAAAGTATAGCCAAAGACATTGAAAATGAGAACAGGCTGACAGTGACCAGAGAGGAGACGGGAGGGGGTGAAGTGTTTCCAGGAACAATTATAAAGGACACATGGACAATAACAAGATGTGGGTGGAAACAGGGCAGGGAGGTAGGGAGTGCTGGGGTGGTGTAGAGGGATGGGGGAAATGGCAGAAAACTGTATTTGAACAACAATAAAAAATGTTTAAAAATAATAAAATAAAATAAAATAGAAAATAAAACAAAACAAAACAAAAAACTGCTCAAGAGCAAGAAAAATAAATCATTCTGATGAAACTGCTAAAATTGAGCAGTTTTTATAGCACTTAGAGAATTCTTTACTCTACTTAAACAGAGTGTAAATGATGAAACAGGTGATGGATTCCTTGGGGAAACATGTCAT
>PVJI01024979.1:0-21155 GCA_004026765.1 Micronycteris hirsuta | reverse complement strand
GAGAGACTGGGGGAGCATCCTCCAGGTCCTCCCCAGCCCATGGCAGGAGCCTCCAAACGCCAGAGGGACAGCAGAGCCAGCTCCTGCCCTCTGCCACCACCAGACGCCAGGCCACTCAATGGACTTCCTGGGGGCGGGGGCGGGGCGGCTCAGAAAGGGGCACCCTGCTGGCCGTGGGCAGGGGTGAGGCTTGGTCAATGGCTGAAGCCTCAGACAATGGGGCCTCTGTCCCCGCCACGCAGGCGTCCCCAGCCCCACCCTCTTTCCTCCATGGACTTCCTTGTCTAGGGGGCCCCTGGTCAGTGATCCCCAGGCAGGACAAGTGGGAGCAGCCCCAGAAAGAGGCCTCTGGGCAGAAGAGCCCACCCACCCCACCCCACACTCCTCCAGAGGGGATCCCTAAGGGCGGTTGCCTAGGAAACCAGAGCCAGCCAGAGGCTGCAAGACCAAGTGTATGAGAGAGAGAGAGAGAGAAGGGGGTGGGGTGAGAAGGGCTGCTGCCAGACTGGTCTGTAGCCCTTCCTCCTCCTCACAACCCCAGGCACATTTGCCCCTTTGTCCCCAGCTATCCAGCCCAGACAGGAGGCGCCAGGGGGAAGGGCCAGGTGAAAAGACTCCTATTATGGACTGAACTATCCTGACCTCAGCTTCTGCGTTCTTCACCAGAGGGTCCCAGGTCCTCAGCTGAGTCTTGGGTGGCCCATGTGATAGGCCCCACAGGACACACTCCTGGAGGCCGGAAAGGAGCAGCATGGACTTCGAGCTACCCCTTCACCTTTCTGAGCCTCAGTTTCCCCATCCGAAGCCACCTGCCAGGCAATTCAGTGCCGGCATGGCTCCAGGACACTCAGTCAAGCAGTAGAGCATTTCTGTGCAGGAACCGAACCCGAGAGGTGGGCTTTGCTCCCTCCTTGCACAGACGGGGAAGCTGCGGCTCGAATCCGGCCAGACCAGGAGACGGAGGGGCGCCGATTCCACGCAATGGGATAGAGCGGATGCAGAGGCAGGATGGACGGTCTAGGCTGCAGAAATGGCCCAGACCACGGCAGAGAGGCTGGAGGGAGCTGGGGTTTCTAGGGAGGGTGCCTCCAAGGCTGGGTGCTCTCCCCACCGGTCTGTCTCCCAGCTCACGGGACCCACCGGCAACTCCCACAAGGCCCAGTGCAGTGGACATGCCTTAGACCCACCCCACCCCCCACCACTTGGCCGCTCTCTTCTCCAAACGCTCCCTCCACTCTCCTTCCTGCTCGGCTTCTGCTCTGTCCCCTTTGCTCCACCGCACCTTCGGGCATCCAAATGCTGGACCGCTCCCAGGCTCATGGCCGCATCCCACCTGTGCCCCCCGGGTGACCTCGTTCATTTCATGGTGTTTAAGACCATCTCCATGATGATGCCTCCAGACTGACTTTCCCTTGAACTCCAGACTTCTGCCTGGAAACAAGCCTGCTCAGCACGCCTGTGGTCAACAGGCATCTGGAACTTTACACCCATCTAAATCCCTGAGCGCCACCCCTGCTCCTCCCGGTCTTCCCAGCGCACCTGATGGCAACGCCGGCCCGCCAGGGACTCAGACTAAAGACCTCAGACTCACCCTGTTTCCCTCTTCCTCTCACACCCACTTCCTACCCATCAGCACACCTCGTTGGCTCTGCCTTCCAAATATGGACGGAATCTGACCGCATCTCGCTATTCCCTTCCCTCGCCCTGCCACCACCTGGCACCGCCATCGTCTCTCACTGGGACCAGTAAAAGAACCCCTTCACTGGTCTCTACAGCAGCCAAGTTTGTCCTCTGCGCAAACCCTCAGATGCTTTCCTACCTCATCCAGAGCGGAAGCCAGGCCCTCGCTTTGGCCGACAAGGCCCTCCATGACACACCTGCCCCCAACACCTGCCTGACTTCAGACCCTGCCCCCCCCACAGCTTACTGGGCCCCAGTCACATTAGCCACCATGCAGTCCCTGAAACACCCCGCACGGGCTCCAGCCCCAGCCCTTTGCACTGGCTCCCTCTGCCTGGACGTACACTTGGACACCCCCTGACCTCCCTCGGGGCTCTGCTGCAAGGTCCCCCCATGTCAGAGAAGCTGCCCCGCCACCCTCTTCAACACACCAGCTCGTCCCCTGACTCAGCCTCCCTGACGTCATGGTGTTTAACACCTCCGGCGTCTGTGCGTGTTAGCTGCTTATAACAGCCTCCTCCTACGAGAACGTGGACTCAACAGAGGCCACAGTGTTACTGTTCGGTGTTACTGTTTCTGTTCGTCGCTGTCCCCACAGCCCTGGAGCGCTGCCTGGCCAACACGAGGCCTCGCACACACCTGCTAAGTGAATGAAGGCACCCCTTGGTCTGGGTCGGTCCCACCGCCTCCACCGGGGAGGCGATGAGGCAGCCAAGGCCCGAGGGGCACCCACTCCTGGGAACTGTGCCCCCTTCCGTCTGAAATCAGCCTGCAGCCAGGACCGCTCCTCCTAGGAGAACATCGTAAACAGATTCTCTGCCAATCTGTGCAAGGGGCGGGTCCCCCAAACCAGGTCTGGGGCCAGAGGCAGGGTGTGAGCAGAAGGAAGAGGGGGGAGAGGCAGGGAGGGAGGAAGGACTTGGGCTGTTTTAAGAACTTGCTCCCAGAGAGTGCACATTCTTGCTCTGCTGAGTCAGAAGCATGTGGCTGGGAGAGGGAGCAGGACCCCAGAGCCCGTAGCCACCCCAGCAGGACAGGCACACAACAGTCTTCCCCACCCCGACAGGTGAGGCATCTGCCATCTACCCAGCAGCCCGGGGAACGGGCCAGAGGAGCGCGGATCGAGGCTGGGTGCTAGGGCCCCTGGCTGGCAGACCATGGAACGTGGAAAAGGCCTCCCTTTCAAAGCCCACGAGGGTCCAATGTGGCTCTGATCTCTTCATTCAGACCCACCCTCTGCCTCTCGCAGGGAAGGGGCCTGTCCACTTTGTCCCAAAGGAGAGCTCTCAGCAGGACGATACAACCCGCATAAAACTCAGGGCTAAAAATAACTCAGCTCCCCCCCCCACCCCGACCCAGAGCCCAGCGAACAGGTCAGGCAGCATCTCTCCCCAAAGGCAAGCCCCAGGGCCCAGGAGAGCTCCGTCTCCCCAAAGGCAAGCCCCAGGGCCCAGGAGAGCTCCGGCTGAACTCTCGGAGCAGCCAGACTTACATTCAAACCAGAGCCCAAGAAGGACGGGGGCGTCATCCCAGCTGCTCTCTGCCCTCCAGACCTGCGAGGGAGGCACAGAACCGTGTGTCTACCTGCCAGCCTTGCGAGCACCGGCGGACGGCCCATCCCACAAGCGGGCAGGGTCAACCCCGTGTTCCAGAGAAGGAAGGTGAGGCTCAGAAAGGTAGATTACCTGCATTTTGCCGTGTATAATGCACACCCTTTGCCCAAATTTTTGAGGGAAAAATAAGGGTGCACATTATACATGGGTAGTGCCCAAAATACCTTGTATCTGTTCTGTTCTGTAATTGCTTGTTACATAAAATCTCTTGTGCCATCATATGTTCAAAAATAAATGCTAAGATTCCTTTATAAGATAAAAAAAAACAAACATCTAAATATAAATACATTCATCATTGAATCGAAAAATTAAAACAAAAGATTTTTTCCTGAAACTTTGGGCCCCAAACCTGAGAGCGCATCATACATGGCAAAATACAGTATCCAAAGTCAAGTTCATCACATGCAGATCTCTGATTAGATCAAAGTCTGTCCCTATCTTTGCCTGTAGGGGTGCCCCTCCTTCCCCAATAAATCCATGCCTCTCCCTCCCAGCTCTAAGAAGGTGCGGCCAGTGGGGTGGGGCAGACAGGATGAGGGGCCTGGGCTGGAGGTGCAAGAGGGGAGGGGCAGAGAGAGCAGAGGTGGGATTTTGACCTGAAATGGATTTGTCCTGAATCTGGCTGCCCTGGGGTGGAGTCGAACCCAGGACCACGACCCCCCCAGGGAGCCAGCCCCACAACCCTGGTCCTCTTTCATACTCAGCCTTAACAAAAACATACTGGTGTTCACCAGCCCTGTAAATGGGACCCATGCGTGCGGGATTGGATAGCTCAGGGGCCACCCACACGCTGGTCCTAGAAAGAATTCCCGAACTCCCTCGTTTTCCTTCTGCTCATTGCACTGAAACCGTGCTGGGTGCCGTGAGCTGTGGGCCACCCCCTGCCTACGTCCCTCTGCCAGAGATGGGGTCACTTGTTCAGTGGAAAATGGAGGGGCCCATGCACTCCGGGCGGCTCCTGCTTTGCAGCAGGCTCTGGTCCCACGGGGGGGTCGAGGGGGCCCCTTTTTGCCACCACCACGCCCTGGGGATGGTTTTGAGGCAGGTGAGCTCTGTGATAAAACTGGGTCAGGTCCTGGCTCCCCACTTCTGTGACACTGAGCTGTTACTTCACTGTCCTGACCTCTGGCTCCCTCCCTGTACGGAACTGTCAGAATCCCCACCACGCAGAGTTGTTACCAGGATGAAATGAGATAGTTCACAAAAGTGCCTCACTGAGAGCCTACAACACAGTAGGTACTCAATACATGTTTGCTGAATGAATGAAGGAAGGAAGGAATGAATAGACAACCACCTCTTTCTAACTGAACAGTGGCCCTGGCCCACAGGGGTGCTGTCCCAGGTAGAGCTGAGGTACCCTAGAGCCCTCCTCATCGCTGCCCCCCAGGTAAGAGCAAGCTTAGAGGGCAGCAGCCTCTCCTGCAGCACCTGACTGTGCAGCACCCCCTCTGAGGGCCAGGGGTGCCCACCGATGGGCTCTGGGACGGCCACCAGCTTCACCTGGCCCGGAGGCTAACACTCAGCTGTGTGAACGCCCCAAAGCCTCCACCTGCCTCCCATCCCTTTTAAAGTCAGGATTCCAGGGAAAGGGATTACAGGCAGAAAAGGGGAGGACTCCAAAAAGAGAGAGACAGAGTTCCTTTAATTGGTGTGAAACACAGCGGTGACCGAAACTCAGTGCAAGGTGCCAGGGAGGCATTCCAATCCCCTGAATCCATGTGGTCAGGGAGGGGGGGCCTCAGAGCTGGCTGCAGACGTGCCCGTTTACGTAAAGCCCGCTGGCTGGAGAATCGGCCGGGGGAGCGGCAAAAGCCAGGATGCTTCCATTTCCTTGCTCAAGCTCCAATATATTCAGCTAAATTCAGGGACAACTCTCCTCCAGGCAGCGAAGTTACAGTGACCCCCCATGTGCCCAGGGCTGTCACTCAACAACATCCAGAGCTCCCTGGGGGACCTGCAGAAAGAGCGCAGGCCTGGGCGGGCAGCATTCAAGGCTCTCTTCCCTGCTTGCAGCTGCCACACCTCGCAGGCACTCAGTGCTAGACAGAGGGGTGAGCGCAGGCACAGACACCTGAGCTCCCCGCCAGGACTGAGCCTTTGCCTGGTCCCCACAAGGTCTGTCCAGTAGCTAGCGTCTCGGTCAGGTGGGGCACCATCTCCTTCCCCATTAGGGTGCAAACCAGGAAGCAAGCGATGGAGGTCACATCTCCCACCCACATTCCACCTGGGTTAGAACTGAGGTCTCCGGGCCCCACTCCCTCACTCTGGGAACCTGAAGCTCCACGGCATTCAAGCAGAGAGCAGAAGAGCCAGTTGTCACTCTCTAGATCCTTCTGCCACCCAACAGCACCCCTCGGTCATTCCACAAGCACGCAATGAGCACTGCTGTGTGCCGGGCACTGGGCAAGGTCTGCGGTGTGCTGGTAAGCAAGACACCCTTGTTTCTGCCCTCCAGGACTCCACAGTCCCACGGGAGGCAGGTGCTAAATGATCACGCAAGTCCGCACGTTGTTGCGAACCAGGATCGGCACCGCGAGGCAAGGAGCAAACCATGGCTCCACTGACAGAGGCGGACGGCTGAACACTGACTCAGCTCTCCCAGGACGGTCGCCGGTCCCGTGTACTGCACGCGGTCATCTGGTGATCTGCCCTGCATCGCAACCACGCAAAGCCAGGGGACACAAAAGCCTGGTGACAGCCCAGTTAATTCTGCCAGGAGCTCTGCCTCCATGTGGCCTGGGCCAAGGCACACACAGCTCAGCCTCCGAGGGCCCTCCCACTGCCCCACGGACATCTGCGTTTTATGCCAAACAAGGCCATGTGTGCGCCCGTGGAATACGGTGTGGGCTCTTTGTCCCTCTTTTGCCTTTTTTAGGGGGGTAGGCAGTACAAATTTCAAAATTTCCATCCCACATTGGTGTAGGGAGACAGTCTTACTGGTCCATCTAAGGCAGCGGTTCTCGACTGAGGGCAATTCTGTCCCCCCCAGGGACATTCAGCAATGTCTGGAGACACTTTGGTTGTCCCAACTGGAAGGGCAGGGAATGCTAGTGGCATCTAGGGGGTGGAGGCCAAGGATGCTGCTAAAGCCGCTACAGTGCACAGGACGGCCCCACACCAGAGAACGGCCCGGCTCGCGCGTCAGCAGCGCCGAGGCAGAGGACCCTTACTCCAAGGGCATCTGGTCAAGTCCTCTGAGATCTAGAGCAGATACCGGCCTGTTAGCACGGGGTAATATTAACTGCTATTAGTCACAGGGACACAAAGACCAAAGTCATGACCGCTGGTTTCCATAGCAGATAAATATCAGCCTACAGGTCATTCTACCACGGTTACTGGTTTCTGTGGACTCCCCACTAGACTGGGGCAGAGACCACGACCCACTCCTCCGTGCCGCCCCACCACCTGGCCCTGCATCTGGAATACAGAAGGTGGGGAGGGAGGGAGGCAGGAAGGGGGGCGGCAAACCGCAGCCTTTCAAGGCCGGGACCGTGGGTTATGCCCGTCCTGTCCCAGCGCCCCGCACCATTCCTGGCTCTGAGCAGCAGCTGGTTTTGAACTCCTGAACAAACAACCAGGCTGCGAGCTCTCTGAGGCCAGGCCCTCCCGTGTCTGTCCCCAGGCCTGGCCCAGCAGCGCCTGGCTCGACCATGCACTCGTTCCTCGGTCCCTACCCCTCGGACCTCACAGCCCGGCAGGGGAAGGAGAACTGAACAGGTGCCGACAACAAATGGCAGGTAGCGCTTCTGTGGGGGAGAAGCAGTGGCCGTAGGCACTCCAGGGAGGGGCCCTGAACCTAGATGGGGTGGGGGGGGCGGGGGCCTGTCCATCAGTTAATGCTCCTGGAAACAACAAACACAGCACAAATAGTTCGTCTCTGCGAGGCCTGGGACACAGCAGCAGTGAACGTGCGAGCAGCACAGAGGGGAGAAGGTAGAAAGGGATTTGCAATGGGGCTCAGGGGCCCATAAGCTGCCGCTGCCCACCTCTCCCCAGAGACCTGGCCCAGGTACTCCTCCCTCGTGACAAACAGTATGGAGTGGGCGGAACCCGGAGCCCAGGCACTGCATACATAAAAAGGCAGCAGCTCCCTAGGGTGCCTAATGCCACCAAGGACTGAGTGCCAAAGTCAGCATCACAACAGCTAACACTAATTGCGTCTAAGTGCCCAGAGCTATTCCAAGCCTTTCCTCCTATAATTACCTTAATCTTTGCACCAGCCTTGTGAGAGAAGAATCATTGTCATCCCCACTTTACAGATTAGGAAACAGAGGCACAGAGAGGTTAAGAAAATTGCTCAAGGTCACATAGGCAATGCAGGGAGAGCTGGGATTTAAACCCAGGCCATCTGGCTGCAGGGCCAAACCCCACGAGGATCTGGGTTTTCAAAGAGCCACCAGCCCCCCACCAGTCATCTGGGCTGTCTGGGAACCGCTCTGGTGAGCAGATGGGACCACAGGGGCCCCACTCAGGGGGAGCTGGCCGGTCAGGACCCCCATGGGAAGGCACATCAGGAAAAGAGCGTGGGGCCCTGTGCTACCCGGGGACAGTTGTAGCTGCACTGCCCCAAACGGAGCCTCGACAAGCAGCGTCCTCTGTCCGGGTCCCAGCCCTGGGCTCCAGGAGCAGCCAAAGGTAAGCACGCTAAGTCTCACAGGGCATTCCGGTCTGGAACCAGCTGGGGGATTGGGACAGGCACATGGTCCTCTGAACCGGGACTCACCCAGGTCCATCCGGCCACCACCACGGAGAAGGCACCTGGGCAGGCACAGCCTGAGGTTCAGGCCCCACTGTGCCAGCCACGGCCTGAGCCAGCACCCACCGCTGCTGTGGCTGAGGATGACCATGGTGTCCGACCACACCCAGAAGGGCCCGGCTGACTGCTAGCGGCATCAATGCCCTCCTCACCTGGCCCCTTAACAGGGCACCCCCCACCCCGATCCGAGCAGGAGCTAATGGCTGGGGTATCTCTGCGTTCCTCAGTGCTGGCCCCACCATTATTTGAGTCCTGCAGTCTGTCTTGTCCCGCATCCAGTCACTCTCTCGGAAGGGAGGGATGCCTGAGAGGCTGAAATCCAGCCTGTCTGCCAGAGCGAGAGCTCCTTAATCCGAGCGGATGGGTGCGCCAGAGCTTGAGCTTTGAAGTCAGGCAGCCCTAGCTCCAAATCCCAGTCCCACAACCGAACGAATGTGTGACTTGACCTCCCTAAGCCTCAGTTTATTCATCTGCAGACTGGGGGCAATGCCTCTCCTGAAACCCAATTAAGTAATACACTCATTCATTTATTCAACCCATATGGATTAAGCACCCCATGAGCCAAGTACCGCTCCGGGTGTTTGGGATGCATCCGTGAATAATGGGGAAAAGCTCCCTGCCCCAACAGGCTCGCTGGGCCCGCCCCGGGCCTGGCACAGAGGCACCACCTTACCCAGGTCTCTGTCCCAGGCCGTACTCTCGGCTTTTAATTCCTCCTCTAGCAAAAGACTCATGACAAGGGTCTAAACCTGCCCTTGTTTCATCTTCTGGAGTTTTTCAGAATGAGGCTCCCGCCTCCGGCACAGGACACCTGTCAGCTGTCCCTCCTTCCCCAGGTCAATTGCACTCCCACTGGGATCCCAGGCCAGACTGCCATGGTCCCTCTTATTAGTTCAACAAATGCCTGTTGGGTGCCCCCCTACCCCCCGCACCGTGCCCAGGGCTGCATTTCCTTTTTACAAAGATCAGGGCATGCACGGGAACGGGGCAGCCTCAGCCCATAACCAGGGACACTAACTCACATCGCTGACGCCCACAGAAAATCAACACCGTCCCTCCAGAAGTAGCCCCTGCACTTTCCTGCAAACGAGTGACATCCAAGTGACAGTAACTCATATGAAATTCCAGCGACTGCTCTCACGGGCTGGGAACGAAACTAATGCTCACTATCATGTTTGCATTTCTGCTAAAACCAGGAGCCCTGTGTGGTGTTTCTCACGGTGTTTCACAGGCTCTCGGCACTTCCAGGTGGAGACCCAGGTTCCCACTTGACTCCCCGCTCAACCTCAAGGCTCCCAGAGAACAGTGGCTGAGTATTCCCTAAACGCCTACTCCCTACGTGGCATCTAACAGGCCTTCAATAAATTCTGGTTGGACTGACATAAGAAAACTGAGAATCAGAGAAGCAAAGTGACCTGCCCCAGGTCACACAGCTAGACCGGGCCAGCCAAGCTACGGACCAGGTCTGCACAACGCCGGTGCCTCCGCTCGGCCTCTCTGACCTTCCCCACGTGTGAGCACCGCAGTCCGGGACCTGTCTAACAGCGGCTGTCCCAGGACAGGCTTCTGGGGCAAAGGCAGCAGCCCACCCAGGGCCCAAGAAAGGAGAGGTGAGCACCATGAGACCTCCAAGGGACTAAAAGGAGGAAAACAAGAAGTGCTCTCTGGTGGAGGAAAGACCAGCCTGTGAGTCGTGTGCCTTAGAATATTCTGTTCACAGCCGGCTCCAGGCAGGCCTCAGCGGCAGCCTGACAGGCCCAGGGGCCTACCCCAGGCAGCTGGAGATGCAGGGTCAAGGTCTGGTTGGCCTCGGGCTGGGGGTCAGCCTGGCTCTGCCACCAACGTTGGGCAAGTCCCTTCCTCTCCCGGTTCTGATGTTCCCTGTCTATGAAATCGGCCATGGCCTTGTGGAGCTCTCCATTACCTGCAGGGCCTGGGAGGCGAGGGATGGGGGTGGGTGGGGCAAGACCGAGTGAAAGCCAACATCTCCCTCTCTCCCCCAGCCAAACTGAGTCCACACCCCATGTGCGCCCCCTGACCAGGTGCGGAGCTGACACCCCCTTGTGCCCCATCCCCAGCTGCCTGTGGAGTCACCCCGGGCTACTGCTGGGCTGCCAGCGTCACTGGGAAACGGTCTTCACCTATCTGTCAGACCTGCTGGTCCCGTTTGGCCTTGGACACTGCCATCTGAGAGCCCGAGAAGGGAAGCCCCCTTACTGAGCCCCTGCTACATACCAGGGCTTTGTGAGCACCGCACCACCTCACCCCATGCTGACCCTGTGACGTGGGGTAACGACTCCTCTCCTGGAGGGAGCCACTGGGGCGGAGCCAAGGGCGCCTGCCTAAGCTCATGCAGCTAATAAGACTCGGATTCAAACCCAGATCCCGAAGTCCCCAAACCTGTGTTCTCATTCCCGCTCCTGTGTCAGCTCCCAGACGACAGAAACTGTGGCTGGGCCCCAGGTGTCCCCGTGGTGCCTGGTACGCGGTCTTCAAGCAGAGGCTTGTTTGGCTGGCCAGGCGGTTACTCCCCAACCCCAGCCCAGGCCCCAGGAGAGCCTCACACATCACGAGTGGGTCCAGCTCCCCATTTTCCCGCCTCACTGCACTCCAGTGTCCTGTGCCCGGTCCTGCCTGCCAGGGACCCCAAAACAGCCTGTATCCACTTTGCAAAAGAGGAATCAGAGACCAAGGCTCAGAGGAGCCAGAAAGCAAACCTCAGCACCTGTGACACGCGGAGCATCCTGGTGTGGCCCAAACAGCAGCAAGGACACCCCTGGGGGTCCAAGGGGGGAAAGCAGGGGCTTTGCAGGATGGCCCTCCCAGGTCCAGCTGCAGGTCCTCCCCATTAGCTGTGTAAACCCGAGCAGCCTCTCTCTGTCTCAGCCTCCTCCTCCTCCTAAAAAAGTAGATGCAGCAGCCCCTGACCACTGGACAGTGACAGTGAGTAAATGCCGTCACCCGGCATGAGGCAGGCACACTTTTTCCCCCTGGAGGGAGCCTGTGTATCCTGGCCATCAGCTGGGCAGGGGTTCAGAGCCTGGCAGTGCCCCAGACAGCCAGCCCAAACAGGTTTGCACTGAGAGCTAGATCTGTGGAGTTAATATTTACCTGCTCATGACCACATCTTCTGGCACATCGGGTATGCCTGACTCACTCAGCCTTGAGAATTCAAACCAAGCAGGGACATGAGGCAGAAGGGGGCACTGGGACTGGAACAGGCGTCAGAAACCCTGGTCTCTCCAGGGCACCCAGACCCAGGCTGGCCAGGAGAGGACAGTCCCTTGCCTGCGCCCCTGCAGACAAAGTGTCACCTTCCACCCCTTGGCGCTTGCTCTGGATTCCGGGAGCCCCCGTCACCCGACGACCCATTTCCATAGGATCCCAGAAACCGGTGAGAACACGGGAGGGTGAGGGTTGAGGTCCCACAGAGCCCCCCATGTCTGTGGGCGGTGGAGGCGGCGGCCATACCACCCTCAACAAGTGCAGATTTCACTCTAGCTGTTTAGACCCAAGTTATCTGACTTCAGTAAGAAGCCCAGCGCAGAGGAGGACCCACCAGACTCAGCGCCCCTCCCAGCAACTGTCTGGGGCACCAATCCCCTTTTCACGGAGGAGAAACCAGCCAAGGCCTCTCATTAGCAGGAGGCACAGGGGGAATTCAAACCGGGTCTCCCCTCTCCAAGACTGATAAACACCCTGCCTCCAAAGCTCCACATTTCAGCCACTGTTCATTGAGTGTTCACCGGGGACCAGGCACGGCTCAGCATGCTTTACACACGACAACTGTCTTCATCGGTCCCAGATCCGGGTGAGGGAGAGGCTGCTATTACCTGACAAACCAACATGAAACACAGGGCGGCTGCGACACCTGTCCCAGGACACACAGCTGCCAAGAGGCAGAGAATCAGAACCAGGCAGTCTGGCTCCAGGGGCCAACACTGCATTGGACTCCACCCCAACATGACGCTGTCCCCTCCCCTCTCCACACGCACAGGCAGAGCCCTTGAGTTGCGGACAGACCCGCCCCTGGGAAGGAGCCACGGGCTGGCCAGGTTTCATGAATGCAATGGCTCTGGTCCCCACAAGGGAAGAGCTAAAGGCCCAGGAGGCCGAGGAAGGTGAGGGCTGGGAAGACCCCCTCATCCGCCCTCCCCATCCTCCCCCTAGGCCGGGAGCCTGGGTGATGGTGTCATTCCCAGCCTGCGCCCTGTCCAGGGCCCCGCAGAGCCAAAAGCTCCTCCGTGTGGCTTGGAAACTGCGCTGCCCACTGGGAGAGCCAGCCACTCACCCCTCTGAGCACCTAACTGTCTGGAGTGGAATCGTTTGCTTTGTTCTCCGACTCCCCCACTAGACTGTGAGCTCCTTGAGGACAGGGACAACGCCTCTCATTTCTGTCTCTCTGGTCCCCAGTACAGTCCTCAGCACAGTCCTCAGCACATGGAGCAGACTCAGGAGATGATGAAATGTGGGGTGGGTGAGTGGATGGGTGAATAGATGGATGGGTGGGTAAGTGGCTGGGTGGCTGGGTGGATGGGTGGATGGATAGATAGATGGGCGGGTGGATGGACAGATGAATGGGCAGACGGATAGATGGATGGGCGGGTGGATGGGTGGACGGATAGATGGATGGGAGGATAAAAAAGTGACTAAATAAATGAGCAAACAATAGGACCCCACAGGTAATGACCAGAGGCCGCTGGGCTCAGGGCTGTACTTCAATCCAGAGGTTCCCAGAGCTCAGCTACCTGGGAGCCCCAGTCCACCCCAGGCATCTAGTCGGACCCAACCATTTTCTACACACATTTCCCCCACGTGGCCGAGAACCCCCATGTCATCACCGCCTGTGTCCTTCGCAGGCTGTAGCGCAGGTGACATGATACCCAAGTCCGTGTCTGGCCTAACAATCGCGTCCTCGACGCCTTTCCCTGGGCTTAGGCCACTGCAGACCTCCATGGACACTTGTTAAGTGTTAAGTAAGCAACAAACGGACGAACAAAAGACCCAGGGAGCGTTTTAAACGCAGAGATGTCTAGGTCCTGGCCGAGATCTGCTGGTTCAGAGTCTCTGAGGGTGAAACTCAAGAATGCGTATTTTGTTCAAAAGCTTCCTGGCAATTCCAGTAATTGGCCTGGCTTGGGAAACGCTAGCTTGTGGGGAGGAGGGGTCCCCAGCTCCTGAAGGCTGTGACCACGGATGAAGGCATCTCAGAACAGGGCCTTGCAGAGCCGTCACCAACTCCGGCCGGTCACCACCCTCCCGGGAACTTGTGGGTTAAAGGAGAGTCTGACAGCATGTTATGGAGTGTGGTCCTTGACCCATTGGTTTCAGAACCGCCTGAGTGAGAGGAAGCCTTTTTTGAAAAGCAGATTCGAAGGTCCCACCCCGGCCTACAAACTTAGAGTCTCTTGGGGGGAGGCTCCCAGAATCTGCATCCTTGGCATACCTATGTATAGGGGTGTAATGATTACATACCACAGGTATAATAACCCCACGTACGATGCGCACAAAAACATGGGTATGCATTATACACGGCAAAATACGGTACATCATGATACAGACACTGAAAGGTGGAGACTCAGAGGGGTCATGTCCCGAAGTCATGGACCGGGAAGCGGGATGGTGGGACGTGAGCGAGGCCGAGTGCCTGGAGTCTGTCCTGGAGGCCAGCATGCTCAGTCCTCAGGGAAATGACTCCTTCCCCTTATTTTTATTGTTGCTCTTCTGCTCTGATGGCAGGGAGAGGGGCCGAGAGGTGAGGCTGAGGATACGGCTTCTCAAATCTTCTGCGCCTGGACTGGCGGCAGAACTGGGAACAGAATATTTGTGACCTGGGGCCAGTCACCACCCCCCTCCAGAGGAAGGTGTCCCCGTACATAAAAGTAGGACTTTGAGATCAAAATTAGATGACCCCAAAAGGCCCGTCCAGCGCTAAATGAGTCTCTGACTCCATCGTCCCATCCTCAGCTTCTATTTCTCTCCCCAGTCACGACCTCTCCAGGTCCTGAGTCCCCTCCTGTCGGCAGTGGAGGCCTGCACTGCAGCCACTGTCCCTTCACCATCCTCACTGGAGCCAGGCGCCTGGTTCGCAACCCGGCGCTCTTCCCGAGGCCCCGGGGGAGTGGCAAGAGCAGAGGCCAGGGGTCCGGGACACTGGAACGCTGGTCCCAAGTCAGCCCCAAGGGGCTGTGAGATGAGGAGCAAAGGGCTTTAGGCCCACTGGAGCTCCAAGGCTCGTGATAGAACCGAAGGGGTGGGACTAAATCAGATGCCCCCAAGTGGGGAGGGCCCTGCAAGATTCTATCAGGTAATTTGCCAAGGCAAGGTTCAGTGGAACAAAGGGTTTCCAGAAAAGTCTCCCAAGTCAAATAGATCAGGCTTCTGGTTCTGCCATTTACCAGCTGTGTGACTTTAAGCAAATTACTCACCCGCTCTGAGGATGATAACCATATATACCTCACAAAATCGCCACAAAGAATTCAAAGAAGATAATGCATGCTGCGCGGTACACTCTAGGCCCTCAGTAAACATGGTTGTTTTTTCAGTCCCTTGGGATCACATTTCATATCAGCCATACTTCACAGAGGAGACCACCAAGACTGCAGAGGCAAGAGAGCTGCCCGAAGTGAAGGGGCTGGTCAGGGGCAGGCCTCCGGGAACTGCTGTCCCTCTCTCCTGGTCCCCAAAATGAGGCCTCCGCCTGGCATCTGCACAACACAGCCGCCGCGCCCAACGAAGACCGCCTCCCTCACTAGCCTCACGTGAAGCAGGTCCAGGATCAAACCCTGGCCTGGCCCCAGGAAGTTTTCTAATCGCTCACTGGGGAGGAAGCCGAGGAAACACTCACACAACCCATGGGGCTCTGGCCCCGGGGACGCACTCCCATGTCCCAGCAGCAGCCCAGAAGCACTGCCCGTCCCGAGACTGCCAGAGGGCAGAAGCTAAAACCACAAGAGGACTGAGGATGGCGGCACCATGACCACGGTCACCTGGAGCCTCCAGTGAGCCCCTCCCTGGGGCTACTCACCACCTGCTTCCGCCCTGGAGACGCTGGCTGCTTCACTCAGGGGACCAGTCCCAGCCTGGATGCCCTGTGATGCTGTGCGACCTCAGGCAAGCCGCTTAATCTCTCTGAGTCTCAGGAACCTTTTTAGAAAAGAGAAATGAGCAGAGTTTAGGAAGACCAAAGGAAGCAGCAGAGTTTGCAGCATGATCTAGGAATCAGAGCTCTAAAGGTCTCCCTGAGGTTTCCTGTCCCTTCCAACCCTGTCTCCCCCACGGACAGAAGGTTCTGATCTTGCTCCTCCCTATCTGCAAACACTCCCATGGTCCTCAAGATAAAGTAAGAGCTCCTAAGGAGGTGTTCAGAGCCCTGCAGCAGCGTCCCCTACGGCTCCGTCCATGACAGGGCAGGGTGCTGGAACTCGCTCACCCGCTGCCTTTGCACCGAATGCAATGTTCCCCTCTCCCTGAACTGATGGCCTCTTGGCTGCTTTGCTCAGACACTCCCCCAGGGAGCTTCCCTTTCCCCCTCTACGCCTGGGTCGGGCATTTTGCATGGCTAACTGTCTGCCTCCCCCAGCAGAAAGAGGGGAAGCACCTTTTACTCATCTCTAGCTCCTCACCTGGCACCGACTCCATCAAGCAATCTGTGCCGGATAAATGTGTGTTGGGGAGAGAGGAACGCAAGGACGGACAAACAAACCCCAATTACTCCGCGAGCTTTGGTTTCCTCCCTGCCAACCAGGAATGTTGTGGGAGAAGTAGCTGGACAGCTGGGTGGGGACCTGCACCCCACTTCCGTAGCTGGTGTGCCGGCTGGGTGGCCTCTCCCCTCTGCCAGGTGGGGACAGCCACAGCACCTGCACCTGGTTATGAGGACACAGTGAGCGAGTCCCCCCAGAGTGCTCGGCACAGTGCCTGGCACATGAAGGTCATTTCCTTGCACTTCACGTCAAGGAAGAAAAGTGGCCGTCTGACCTGGCCCGGCTGCAGTGGCTTCTGCTGCAGGGACCGAGTTCTCCCAACACTGAGCTCCCAGGTGGCTCAGGCGCCCATTGCGTCCACCAGCCCCAGCCCTGCACCCCAGCAGCCCAGTGTCCTGGAGACCATGGGCCTCAGACTCGCCGCTGACCTCGCCCACCGAGCCCGTTCCCTCCTCTCTAGAAAGGAGGACTATGAAGCACCTGTTTCTGTCATTTGGGGTCCCCGGAAATCTCTGCTCATTCTTGTAGTGGCTGCAAGTGACCTCTCCCGGGGTGGGCAGTCTTGGTTGGACTGTACCCCACACTCCCACCCCCCACCCCGTTGAGATGTCACTGAGAACCATGAGGCTATCCAATGGGACTGTCCCCAGCCTCCCCTCACGTGTGCTCCAAATCTACCCCAACTTCTCCCCCTTCCTAAGAAGCACTGTTTGCTGCTCCCCTGACCCACCACTCCGCACCATCGCAACGGGCACTTCCTCCTCGCCCCTCTGCCTACGCACCTGGCTCCTGTAGCTGCCCCTTCGGACAGTCTTGGCCACCAGCACAAACCATTCTCCTGGGTCCCCCCACTTCCCCTCCGACTGAGACATCTTTTCTCAACCCCCTTCACTGCCCAGAGTCTCAGAAGCAGTCCACACACACTGTCTTCTCCTTCCTCGCCCCCCGTCCCCGGGACCCTCTCGCACTTCGGACTGGAGCCCTGCCACTCCTCCAGAGCCGCCCTTACCGAAAGGCCCAGACCGCCTCCGGGCTGCCTACACCTTTTCTGTCTCGGCTGACTTGGGCTCTCAGGGTCTGCAGCCCTGTTGACCGCTGGCACTTCTCTGAAGCATAACCCCGTGTGGGCTTCCCGGCGCCCCCTTTTCACCCTGCCTCCCCCCGTAGCTGCTCCTCTCCCGCCGCTCCTCCTCCTCCACCACCTGACCTCCGGGCAACCCGCCTGCCCCTCTCCGTGCTAACCACGCCCGAGACCGAATCTCGGCCCAGAGGCCCCAGTTGTTCCCGTCACATCACACCAGGCTCTTTCCTTCACAGGACGCCTTGTGTGACATCGTGAAGGCAAAAGGACAACGTCATAGACCCAACAAGTTTGGGGGGCCACAGGGCAGGGCCAGCCCGCTCAGCGAACGATGAACGAAAGCAACCGTATGAGCCGGTCTGGTCAGAAACCCCTCACTGGGCGGGTCCAGAGCAGGAGGTCAGATCCCAGTCCTGCAGCTTCCTCAGCAAGGGGTCAGCCTTCACCTGCAGTGGACACTGTCCACGGTTCTTACGCATCTAGGATAACACACACGTGGAATGTTAAAGTGACTTTCCTCTCCAGACCCCGGGGGGTGCACAGCCGCAGGCAAGGAGCACAAGGCCACCAGCTCCTCGTTACCTGGGTCCCGGCACACCACCTGTGTGTGTGGCCAATGTCAAGTGTCCCCTCTCCTGCACCTGCCAGTGGGACAGCAGTGCTTCACTGAGTTTCTGCATTTCGCTCTTCCTCCTAGAGACCGCCCGCCTTGCCTTCTTCCGCCCCCCCAATCCACCACCCGTGGATTCCTTGTGACCTTCGCGACGTCTCGCCTTTGACCCCAAACGCACAGAAAGAGCGACCGAGCCATTCTCCCGAGCACTTTCTCCGTCCGTGGAGAGCCTGTGTCCTCACAATCTTGGCTCAAATAAACTCGTACAAAAACTTGCCTATAGGTTGCAATTCTGCCATCAATAACATGCGCTCACTTTATAATCTTGAGTGTGCTGTCCGGTTTTTGTCTCCCCTGCCATCCCATGAGGCCCACAGGGCAGGGCTCCTGCTGGGCAGCGCTCCTGCTGGGCAGCCGGCTCACCGACATCAGGACGCTGACGACGCTGCGCCCTTCCAGGGGCCAGACACTGGCCGCAGCAGCCCCCTGGCACTTCCTCGTCAAATCCACACAACACCCGACACAGCTGCTGGTACCACCCCCATTTGACAGAGGAGGAAACTGAGGTGCAGAGGGGCCAAGTGAGTTGCCCAAGGTCCCACACAGAAAGAGGCCCAGCAAGGAGCGGGGACCCATCCACACCGCACGCCCAGCACAGGCCGGGCCCCTGTGGACCCTACATAGGCGCTTGCCACATGGGCAAATCAATCACCAACTCAATGAATGACGTGCACCTCAACATGGAGAGGGGTGGTCTTTGGGTGGTGGAATAGAGGGGCGATCTTCATTTTCTTCTCTCCGTATTTTCCAAGTTTTCTTCAAAGGTCGTGTAGGGCGTGCATAATTTAAAGAGCAATAAATCTTTATTTTTAAAAGGAATTCAGAGGTTTGGGGTAATGTCTTGGTCCAGGGATATTTCTCTTCAATTTTCAGAGACTGTTCTTCCTCTACTTAACTTAAACCATTGTTTTTCTAGAGAAATTGAATAACAAGCCCACATTTTTAAAGCTCTCTCCAAGTCTGTCCACTTCGAACAATGGAGAGGGCGGGTAACGAGGGCGGTTCCCCCGAGCGCTCAGGGCTGGGAGGCAGGCTGCATGCCAATCAGGCAGCCGCTGGACTGGACGGGGGGTTTCTGCAGAGGCCAGGAGGCCAGGCTCTCCGAGAGATACGCCATACGCCGACCGATGTGGGCAGGCAGGGGCCCCCCAAACCTCCTGCACTGCCCTGGACGGAGGGTGCCCCTGCAAAGAAGGCGGTGGTGAGGCCTGGGCCAAGACCACCCTCTCGACAGACAGGCGGGTGGGCAGACGAACCCCTGGGCCCAGGCAGGGGGCTCAGCGCCCAGCTCTAACCAAGAAGGGGTCCAACCTATGCTTCTGGCCAAATGATCAACTGTCCTTCCCTGCTTCCCACCCCATGTGGCCACTGCTGCCAGGGGACATCAAAGGCACAGCCAGGCCAGGTCCTGGAAAGGGCAGCACTGCCCTAGGAGGCAGGGCTGGGGGCTGGGACTCTGGGGCAAACAGAATGAGGCTAATCCGTGCTGCCTCCACCCATCACAGGTACGTGACCTGGACAAGCGAGGTGACAGACCTGTGCCTCGCCTCACAGGAGCAAACCGGAGATGCTGACTCGGCTCACCTCTCGGGGTGGCTGAGGACTGAACAAGCTCCCCCGGGCCCCACGCCCACCAGCGGGCTGCACTCCCTACGTAAGAGCCACCAGCACAGCCCTCTCCATAAATACAAGCATTATTATTAGCGCTTTCCTGACAGCAGGCCCAGGGGCCCATTTGGGCACTGGGGTTCTATTCTAGGCCTTGACCCTAAACCCCAGGGCAATGAACCCAGCTAAGTGGGTAAAAAAAAACACAGGTCAATTTCAAACAAAGAATGGCAAAGTGTGTTGAGATTACAGACCTGTGGTGAATCTTCTCTCCCTCCCTGCCTCAAAGGGAAAAGTGGAATAAAGGAAGGAAAATAGGAATTTAGAAAGATTTGCTACCTAGTTTGAATCCTGCCGTGTGCAAACATGGTGACCTTGAAGAAGTCACTCAGCCTAAGACTCAGTTTCCTCATCTGTAAGATGGGATAACAGTGCCTACCTACAGGATCAGTATGGAAATGAAATGATTGATGTGTGAAAATTATCTGGCATGTCCAGGCAATAAAGTGAACATGAGTCACCTTTAAAGAAATAAGCTCCCAGCCCTGGCTGGTGTGGCTCAGTGGATTGAGCTCTGGCCTGCAAACAAAAGGGTCGCTGGTTCGATTCTCAGTCAGGGCACATGCCTGGGTTGCAGGCCAGGTCCCCAGTAGGGGGCATGAGAGAGGCAACCACACATTGATGTTTCTCTCCCTCTCTTTCTCCCTCCCTTCCCCTTTCTCTAAAAATAAATTTGAAAGAAAGAAAGAAGCTCCCAATTAGTAAATGAAAGGTAGAAGTAACCGAAAACACTAGATAACTGCAATACCAGTTACTTTTATCTTTGGCTTTTCTGATATTATTGGTGGGGAGTTGGGGGGCAGCAGACACACCTTTCCAATTCTGTTTTGTTTGGTCTGGTATTAAAATGGACATCTTTTTTGAGAGTCCACCAGCCACAGATGCCGGGGCTGAAACAGTAGAAAGCTTGGGGAAACAACAAGAAATTACCAAGAAATCTTAAAGATATGCAGGGAAGGGGTGACCCACACAACACAACGCCTCCAGCAGGCGAGGTCTGGCAAGATCCTTTGTGGTACCCAGAGGATGCTGTGCCCTCTGACTTGAGGAAGGTTCAGCACCTGCCCTGACACCCAAGCCAGGCTGAACTCCCAACAGCTCATGCCTCTGAGCCCTCGCACATGCTGTTCCCTGGATCCAGACCCTTCCCCTCTCCCTATTCTTCTGCTCTCACACCTCCCCTGTACATACCTGTACACACGTCCACCTCCCAAACGGAGCTCACACACAGGACAAGAACTATGGCTCTTGGAAACAGACGTCCACTCCACGGTCTGGCTCTACTCTCCTATGCTGTCCCTGAACCCCTACGGACAGGTCACGCCCACTGTGGCTTATGCCTCCCCCAGACAGCGCTCACCACCCGGGCCCCAGACATCACACCTCCACCAGCCCTGAGCGATCTGGCTTG
This sequence comes from Micronycteris hirsuta, assembly GCA_004026765.1. NCBI lineage: Eukaryota > Metazoa > Chordata > Mammalia > Chiroptera > Phyllostomidae > Micronycteris > Micronycteris hirsuta. The sequence goes on along the minus strand of PVJI01024979.1, from coordinate 567 downwards.
CCCGCAGTCAGTCCTCGGACACCACCGCCACTTTGCTGCCCAGATGCCCCGGTCCCCTGAGTGTGATTATTCAATCAACGGCAAAGCAGGCTCTCAATTAACTGGATCTCATCCTCATCCCATTTCCCCTCTTCATGTGGCATGGCAATCCAATAACCCAGATTCCACAGGGAGAGGTCATGTGAGGGTGATTTTCAGCTCCCACCCCACGGCAGGCCCAGCCCAGCAGCTGCCCCTCTTGCTCTGCAGCTGCCAGGACCCTCGACCAGCCCTGCAGTGGTGTCACGCCAGAATGTGAGCTGGGGGGGGGAAGGCTGTGCCCGAGTCCCTCACTGCTGGCTCCCCGTGATGAGCTGATAAATGTTTGACAACTGGCCAGGGTTGGGGTTGGGGGGAGGGGGCTGGCTTGCAGTGTTTGCCCATTTCTGTGGTGTAAATACTCTCACTACGGCCAATTTCAAGTTACCAAGGCGACACCACCAAACACATGGTTGGGAAGAAATGTGTAGTAGCCACAATTATACAGTCATGTGTTGTTTAACGACGGGGTACGTTCTGAGGAGCGCA
>PVJI01024978.1:0-21134 GCA_004026765.1 Micronycteris hirsuta | reverse complement strand
TTAGTTATGAATTTAGAATTAAGTTTAGTTTTTGTTAGTTCCTCAGGGTTTTTGCTCCAGTGATTCAAAGGATGATGTGAGAAGTAGGATTAGAGATGCTTAGGGGGAGGGAGGGGGTGGCAGTGCTGCAGGGTGAGAGGGATGGAACCTGGGCTTGTGCAGCTGTAGATTAGAACCTCGGATGCAACCCCTAATCATGACGTGTCCTTGGGCAAGTTGCAGTGCTGGTTGTCCTGAACTTCCTTTTCCTCATTTCTGAAGTGGGCATACATGATCCCATGCCTGGCTTTGTAAGGATGGCTGACAATTTATGTCAAGAGCCTATCACAGGGCTTAAACAGAGTAGTGAGGATTAAATCGGAGGTTTCATTCTTCCATTCATCTATCCTTCATCCATCTCTCCATCCATCTCTCTATCCATCCATCTATCCGTCCATCCATCTATCCATCCATCATTCATCCATCATCCATCCATCCACCCTCCACCCATGCATATGTCCATCCATGCTCCTAACAATCATGAATCTCCTAGAATTGGCCCTGTGCTACACGTCACAGATTCCATTGTAGGAACAAGTCAAGCAGGACCTTGCACTTGTGCAGCTTACCTCGAACCCGGAGTAACATACAAGCCTGCAAGTGGATAGGAGAGAGGGAAAGTGATTGTGTCAAGAACAACAAAACAGCCACTAGGGCAGCATCCTGTGAGAGTTCCAGGCAGGCTATTGGACGGGGACTTTTCAGCTCACCCGAGTGAATAGTGAAACTCAGGGGACCTTCTGGGATGAGTTGTCTAGGCAGAGGAAACAGCAAATACACAGGCCCTGAGTGTAGGTGGCACTTGGACAGCTGTGTGACACAGGCAATGTGTCCCTCTTGGTGTCAGTGAGGGACAGGACAGAAATATCACATCAGCCTAAGCAGGACGATATGGAGGAACAAGAGAAACAAAGTTGGCTGAGAGTAAAGAGGAAAGAAATGGGTGAGAGGGCCTGAGAGATGCGTCAATGGTCAGTCGCCTGTGGATGCTTTGCTCTCTGTTGGGATTGCTGGAGACTCATGCCTTTTCATCATTCAGCTGATCCGAAGTTGCTAAGAACAAATGTTAATTTAGAAGAAGCTAGAAATGGAAAGAAAGTTATGATGTTACGTTTGCACTTTCTTCCTGTTGACCATTGCTGGCAATCTTCATTCTGAAGCCAAGGAAAAGACTTTCATAAGGAAATAGAGCCTGACTTGTTGGACAGGCCTTGGTGGAGGCTCTGCCTGGTGCCCAGTGGTTATGGACCTGCCCTGTTGTCTGCTGGGATACTGGACCCTGTGCTGGCTTTGTCCTCAGCAAAAACAATCCCACGTCATGTACAATGAAGTGTGTGTTTCTTCATCTCCATGTCTTCTGCATAGCCCACGGTGACCTTTCCTGGTGTGTCAAAGTAGTAGGACTATAACTCTGTTCAAAAAGGCACATTTAAAAGCAAACATTCTCAAGCAGAAATAGAAGAATACAAAAGGTGTGAATGCTGGTATTGCTGGCCTGCTGTTTTCTCCTCCCAAAGGTACTTTGAGTCAGGCCCCAAATTAAATACAGAAACTGGAGGAGTGAAGTAGCCTTTGGTTTCCATGTTGGTATGACATTTATGAGCACCTGCTATGACAAACCATGCTGTAGAGGAGAACTATCCAGATTTTACCTTGGATAGGTTGGGTCATGGGGCACAGGTGCATGTGTGGTAAGTGAGAATCATATTCGGCCTGTGCTCAAGCTCATTGAAGACCTGAGATATTCTCACACTAATATTTTGTCATCTGAGATCTTGCCAGGCTGAAGAAAAGTAATAACATGCAGTGAAAACTATCTTTCCTCAGTGATTCATGCATCGGCACCAAGCCTATGAAAGAGTTCTGAAGATGAGATGATGTCGGATCTGTCCATTGTAAGCTTGTCCTGGAAACCAGCCCCACAGCTTGTGGGCACAAGATACTTCATGCTTTTCTTTCTCACTCATTCTGTAGAGCTGCTTCTGTCCCTCACTCCCAGGGCTGACATTAGCCTCCAGGATGGTCTTTGGATGGGAATCTCTCCTACCTTCTGATCACACCAACATCTAGAACTTGAGTGGAGTAGTACTTTCCCAGGCCAGAAACTCAGGAAAAGCCCTGGTCCTGGAAACCTCTTGAAGGCAGTGGGATGTTTACTGATCATGGTACCCTGGCTGCTCCTGGTCCACACACCTCCCAGGCCTCAGGCCAATGCTGCTGTGGAGCTGTCTCAGCTGGGTCTCCTTGTACAATGGGAATCATTGTGGGGTTGTTGTGAGGCTCAGCTGAGTTACAGCAGGGAAGTCCTCATGACAGGGCTGGGCACAGACCAGGGGCTGCCTCCGCGTCAGCTGCCAGAGATTAATCTGTAACATTGAAGAAGCTGTTGTAATCACTAGTGGAGGACTGCTCGGACCACTAGAGACCCCTGAAACTTGCTGCTACTTTACATTCTCTATGAGAGCTAGAGAGAATCGTGTTCTGTTAGGAAGAAAAACACCAGAGTTGAAAATAAAGCCCCATATTTTGATCCATTCTTATTTGATATTTGTCTGACTCTTTCTTGAAGAGTTTTATTGAGGGGTTATTTACATATAACTTTGCTTTTAAACATATTATACCTACTGTGGGCCTGTTAACTTTCTCAGAATGCAGCTCCTACATGTGCTCCTTATTTCCAGCTTTAGTATCACATACAATGGCAAACCACTATGGAGCACTTGCTTGATGCAGGGCACTGTGACAACTGCATTCAGTAGCAGTAACCAGGATTCCCCTGAGCAAAGGGAGATGAGTGGTTTCCAACTCATCAGACATGGATATCATTCCCCCAGCTGAACACAGTTGGATGGAAAAGCCAAGGGCACACAGCTAGTGGGTGGTAGAGACGCCTAAGGAGCCAAGTGTTCTGGCATCAGAGACAGCTCTCAACGTTATTGATCACCTTAGTCTGACTCCTATGTGCCTTCACTTCATGAGCCAGGTGGGCTCTTATGACCTGCACAACTGCCCTTGTGGACTCCATGTAGATCTCTGTGCAGCCCTACAGTTTTCTGCTCAATGCTATTGCTCCATCTGAAGTCTTCTCCTCCACTGTCCTTGCCTGAGTCCCTTAATGTTAAAACTTATGTATTCTCTATGCCACACCAGAGACTGCTGACTTCTTGTGTCGTACTGTGGCCTTGAATCTCTGGGGAACTCTTTTCAAAACCGCATGCCCTTCTGTGTGCACCTCTACTGGTGATGAGGACCTGACACTATGGCTCTTCTCTCTCTGTGAAGCTCCTAGAGGGCATGACCTGTGCTCTCTGCTCTTTGTGTGACAAAGGTGACACAGTAGGCATCTAATTAGTTGTTATAGAATTGGCTTTTGGGACAGACTTAGAGATTCTACAAAGACTTTTCTGAATACATAACATGTGTTATTATTGGGTGTTTTTAGAAAGAGAAGGTCATTTAAGATAGAAAGTCGCATAAAGGCAAGACTCCCTCCCAACTCTAAGTATGGACACCAGCCTGACATCCTGGTGCTAGCACCACATTCTTTGTGTTTCTGGAGAGAGCAGTGGACTCAGCCACCACAGGCAGGGCCAGGTGAGGAGAGGAAGAAGTTGGAGGCCTGACATGCAGGGACTGGGCCACCTCAGCCCTTCTGTTCCCAGAAGTAAACATTCGCTTGATCCAACCTAACCAGGATCCATCTAATGACTTGGAACAAGGAGCCGGATTTGGAAGGTGAGTCAGGATCAGGTGTTACCTGTAGCTATTCTCCTTGGCTCAGTCACCAAAACCCTGAACTTTACACAACTTGACATTTCTACAAAAATGCATAGTTAAATATTTAATCCGCACACACTCATGAGATTCACAGGTTCATTAGATTTCTACACCAAGTCTTCTCTATTCAGTTACTAATTTTCCCTCTGCTCATGCCCACATTTTCTAGCTAACCATGGGCCTCCAGAGTGTGCCTTTCTGTTCCTTAGGGGCATTAACACAGAGAATATGGGAGATCTAACTGTCCATTTCCACACTGCTAGAACTGTGATTCTCTAGTGGGGCAGATCTTCACTCTCCTTGCACCCACCCCTGGGGACCTTTGTCCATGTCCAGAGATATATTGGTGTCCCCACAGGGTGGGTGGTGTGCTATTGGCATCACGTGGGTGAGACCAGGTGTGCCTCTAAACAACCTGTGATGCTGAGGGATTCTGCTGCAAAGAGACTCTTCAACTCCAATGGCACTGAAGCCATGGTGGAAACTCCCAGTGATGGAGAAATCTCTGTTGACTTTGTCGTGAAAGATAAGGAGCACGAGGGGGCCTCAGTGGACACTCAGCGGACAGTTAGTGGAACCATAGGGCTGATCAATACCACAGCCCTGTCAATACCTTGGTTTTGACTTCTAGCCTCCATAACTATTAGGCAATCAATTCCTGTTGTTTTAAGCCCCCCAGCTCATGGCAGTTTATTAGTGAAGCTGTAGAAAATGAATACATGAAACTATTCCTTACGCCGACCTCCCTTCACATCATCTCAACCTGTTTTATTTTCTTCCCAGCACTTATCGCTTCTCCTCTGACATGTTCAACACCATTCCCGTCTCCTTCCCACCCACCCTCCTGGACTGTGACTCCCATCAGAGTCGTCCCTGGGCCTGTCTCATCCACTCCTGCATTTCCAGTAGATGGCACCGTACCCAACATACAACAAAGACAAATACATGAGTCAATTAGCAGGTTAAATTGTGTCCTTCCTTCCATATTCCTTGTCATTACCACACTCCAGGCAATCATAAAAGGAAGAAGAAGAACAAAAGTCTTCCTATCTGATGTCCTTTTAGCAAAATACAGCCCATGTGTTGCCTGTAGATCCCAGGTTGACCTGAGATGATGTGCAGCATCTTGACCTATTTTTTGCAAACTTTTATCTCCACAAATTTCAATGCTGCCCTCCTTGCCATTTCTGTCTTAAACTTCCTGTCACTGTCAACATTTTTATTTGAAAGGTAAATAATATAGGAGATTATTCCTAAAAGAAAATATTGAGAAAGAATTTCTGATGAAAAGCATTAGACGCCTCTCCAATCTGGTCCACAGCGGCTGTGCCTGCCTCTCCTGCAGGTTCTTTCACTGTGTCTCCTGGCGTTGAGTGTGGGAGTATTCCTTACTCCTCTCTGTGGAATCCTTATAAACACCCGTGCTCTGTCCTGTGCAGACTGGATTGCACACCTCATCGGTCTTCATCAGGCCATTTTGTAGAGCATATTCTCTCCTTCCTTCTGAGGAGAAGATCATTGGAGATAAAACCTTTGAAGATTTGCAATTCTGAAACATATTTATCTTCATGCTTAAAGGCTAGCTGACTGTATAAGAATTCTTGTTGTATACAATTATAGGTCAGAGCCTCTGAATTTTTAGTATTACTTTGTGTTTTTCAGTCCTGTGTTGAATCAATTTTTATTGCCCACCATTGCCTGTGACTTAGTGTTTCTAATAGAGGTGGATCTGTAAGAGACCTGACTACACTGGGGGCAAGGAGGGGATGAGTGAGGGATGGGTTGCAGGAAACACCATAGGCAGAAAGGGTGATACTGCTAGTGCAGCATGTGACAGATTTCCCTCGGCACAGGCTGAGACTCAGCTAGAAGGAGGCCCTGCCTGTGGTCAGCGCAGGCTGGCCTTGGTGATGATGGAGGGAAAGCCCACCTACTCTTTTCCAGAACATGGTGGCAGGGGCAGGTGAAGACCAGGCAGTCTCGCTTGGGAAAAGGATGGGATTGCCTGGGGAAGCAGAGCCCTACAGGAGTGCACACCATTTTTGTCCTGGAGATGTAAAGCAGAGGGTAGGGAGAAACAGGCAGGTTTTCTCCCCTTTCTTTACTGTGTCGGGAGGCTAGAGTTGTTATGGACCAGTGGGCACTGCAAGTCACGTGGCAAGGGGACAGGAAGGGGCAGAGGAGCTGGTGACTGGCACTGTCCAGTCCTACTCCTCTTGTTGCACTGATGCAGTGGAGAGCTGATGGCCAGAGGGATGGGGCGTAGGTGCTGGGCCGCGGTGTAGTGAGTGGAAGAAAGGGCAGTGCACTGCGTGTAGGGCACTGACTATTGCCAGGCTCTAGGAGAAGTCTGAGGCCCAACAGCAAAGGGGAAAGAAGCCAAGTGGCCTGGAAGATTGTGAAGCAGCAACCTGCCATTTCCCAAAGGATGGTATTTTTAAATGGGAAAAGGAACTCGGGGTGTACCTTGTCTCCCTCTGGCAGTGGGTGCTGGGGTGTTCTCTGGGTGTTCCAGGGGGAATAGGCTCTGAGGTGGAAGCTTTTAAAACTGTGCAGCTTTTGAGTAAATGACCTCTTTCCGTTTTCACCAAACCTCTGCCTCTGGATTTTTACCTAGAAGATGGCAGTGTGCAGCAGAACCCCCGTTAGTGTTCAGTGAGGTTTCTTCTTGAAAGAATCACTTTTCTCTAGGGTGATGTTCCAAAAAGTCACAAAAATGTGTGTTCACTGGGAAGTGAGTCAGCTATTCCAGTTCATATTTTTCACTGCGGGGAAAAATTTTAAAGGTATTTATAGGTGGCTTTCTTCCCACCACAATCTGTCTCGTTTCTGAATTTTTTAGATAGACATGCTTTTCTTTTCTTTCATATTCCTGTCTTTCATATATATGATCCCAGAAAAGCTGGAATTCATGCTGCCTGTCCCCTACCAGAACCAATAACAGAGGCAGGGATTGCATCTCTATGGGCACGTTATTCAGATGGCCAATGAACTGAGAAGATGGCGAGTTTGTACCCTAACAGACCGTCTTCAATTCCATTTTCAACTGACCCTTTCAATAAGGAGAGAAAAGTGTAGGTGAGGGGATTGGCATTCAGGGGAAAAGTTCATCAGATAAAAAGTTGTGGTATTCTTTCACCTGTGTCCTGGGCGATAGTCTCTATCTATGTCCTGGGCGTTGGTCTATCTGTGTCCTGGGCAGTGGTCTCTATCTGTGTCCTGGTTGTGGGCATCTCACCCTGGAGCACAAGGGCTCAGATAGCATCTTCAGTGCTTGCAGTCCTCCTGAGGCACAAAGGTGGAACTGCTGATGGTCTCCTGGAGTCAGGGTGAGTCCTACCTTCAGTTCCTGAAACAATAGCCTTTCACGTACATGGATCACTAAACTTATTAGCTATTACCTGAAACTGAAATTTGTCCAACATTCGAGTCCCTCATCACATATACTTATGTTGCACTATTTTGCTTTGTCTTCTGAATCCATTATGATGTTTTCCTGCTTTCATATTTTAACTTTTCCAGAACACTTTGTTTTACTGTAAATGTTTATTAACCATGAGAGAAGAACAGATCATTGTAATATGAGCTTTCTGAAGACCCACAAGAGAAAGTTCTGTCTGGGCTAGAGAACTTGGAACAGACTTAAAGGCGTATGTGTCGATCAAGTTCTTGCTTGGCTCTGTCTTCGTCACCTCTCCTCTCTAGGCCAAAGCCAGGAAGACCAGAGGGAGAAGCCAGGCCAGGTTTAGAGTCAAGCTGATGGCCCTCAACTACCCTAACCCTGCCAGTTTCATCTGCAAAAGTGAAACAGAATATAGAAACTTTAGTGTTTGGCTTGCAGACCAGAAAAGCAGACACTACAAGGTTGAAATCACAATTATTTAAGCAATATCCACAGCAGTGACTGGCCCACATTGTTTGAAAGGTATCTCACAGGCATTAGCTGTCCTTTCAAGATTCAAGATCCACAGGAGTCAATCAACTGACTTCTTGGCTGAGCTGTTAGACTTAAATGTGGAGATAATGCTGAAAAATACAAAGACTGAGTATCTGGAAATACACAGGTGCCGAGAGTGCAGCTAAAAATGTGGAACCACTGATCGTTATGGATGTAGATAATGCTGATATTAAGGCTGGCATTTCGACCCTGGCTGACCTTCAGATTCTAAGTCATCAGGATGACCTGGTAATGCTGAAGGCACATGCTGTTTGGTCCAGGGTCACCTGATGCAGGCACAGTTGCTAAAGCAAACCACACAACAGAAGGATTGACTGCCTGCTGCTTTAGAGGAGCACAGCCTTGGTTTGACACAGGAGATGCAGTTCTTGATGAAGCTGCTCAAATCCTGCAATTGCTGCACATAGAAGAGCTCAGAGAGATGCAGACCCAAATTATTGCAGCCACTGTAGCTGTTCAGGCAATTGCTGCCGATCCATAGACAGACCAGAGCCTGGGGAAAGCTGGAAGGTGAACATTTTAGGATTCCAGCCTCTCACCAACCCAGCACAACTGGGAACCATGTACACCCTGGCATGTGTTTGGAAATCAAACTTCACACTTTCAAGGAAAGTATCCCAGAAAATTGACTACGTTTCAGAGACTTAACATCATTGCTTTTTCTTTAACAAATGTTGGGAAAGTTCTTTCTTGTCTTCTCGTCTCTCCCCATCTTAATGCTGTAATCTGTCAGAAAGGAAGTTGAGCATCTGGGAGAGCAAAGGTGGAAGTAAAGGAGAGAGAGGAAGAAGAAGTGTTTGTTTGGACACAAGGGAAGTTTGAGGATCACACAGGCCTGAGTGCACTAATTTCTGAGTGGAGAGATGAGTCTCATGTCATCGGAGTGGAGACCCTCTGAATGTCTGCGTTAAGTAAGCTTATATGACAAAGCAGTGCTTAGGGTTCGGAACATGACCTTGTCACAGAGCGTAAGATGGTGCAGAGAGCAGATTTTTGAGGATCAGAGTCTGGGCAGAGAGGATAACATGTATCTTGAGGAAGAGTTAGGGGCCTCAGAGATGAAGACAAGAGACTCAGCAGAAGTTCATCCTTTGTACCTGGAGAGACTGAGTGTGTGGGTTTGAGTCAGACTCTCTAAAAATCCGTGTTCTCTTCCAAGAAGGAAAACCCAGGAGGCCAATCAAACAGAGAGTTGACATCAGACAGGATTGGACATGCTGTGTCTGCATTACTGGGACAGAGTATTCAGGGGGCATTGACAGACAGACCCCGTTCCCGTTCACTGTCACCTCTCTGCTACCTCTCAGAGAGCTACAGTCTGTGGGACCATCTCCTGTGTGTTTGGTAAACTTTATAGACCTAGAGCAGGTGTTTCATCCTTGTTTCAATGTGCGTGCACTGGCTCTGGACACACTCTCAGTTGGTTCTTTCACCATCTGCAGTGGCAGTGTGGTCTTCTCAGCAACTCCCCCATGGAGTGACCCCTCTCCCAACACTCCCCTCTTCCCTGGCCCTGGTGCTGTACAATCTCTCACCTCCCACAGGGACAGCAGGTCCTGACCGAAACACTCCTTCACGACGTCCTACATCTCTCAGTGTGACAACAGGGAAAGAGCTGAATGACCTGTAGGGCCCAGGCTCAAACAGCTAGAGAAGAGGCCAGGGGAACATCTCCAGGTGACACCCCTTGAGGCTGGGTGCTCTGACTGCCATGTAGAGCCTTGCTCTCCTCCCTGGATCAGTGAGTGGGCATCTGTACAGGAATGTCGGATGGCTCCTGAGTCAGCAGTCCCTCTGGGATCCATCCCTCAGTTTACCATGGTCTCTGGACACTTGTCACTGAAATGTACTATGGACACCACCCAATGGCCACTGCATGAAGAGAACCACCCCAACTCCAGGGAAAGACTGTTGGGCAAAAACAAGACAGGTAGAGAAGTGCAGGGCAAGTACTTTATTGAAGCAAGACGTTGAAACCTTCACATTTTCTGGGGATGATGAGGCCATCCTTGAATGACAGAGGCACTTGTGTGTAAGATTTTTAAAGTCTAGCTGTTACATTTTGACCCCATAGCTTTCTGAAATAGAGAAAGAGAGACAGGGGGTGTCAGTCATGCTGTCCCTGGAGATGACATGTTCACAGGGACCTCTGTTCACACCAACATGTGAGGGACATCGCACCCAGCAAAGTCACATGGAGGAACCAGGCACGAGAGCTGAGCGCGCGGGGAATTCCATAGTCTTTGTGTAGCCACGACAAACCATGCAGGACGGGGATGAACATGTTCATAGCCCAAAAGATAAACCCTGAGTGACCCTGGCCTGGGACTCAGGTTTCTAATGGAGCCAGGAGGGGGTGAAGGGTTGGGCTGAGCAGCCTGGGTCCAAAGGCTCTACATTTTCACACCCAGAGGACGCAGGGTGAGAGAAGAGGAGAGGGAGGGAGGAGACATGGGATGTTCTGCCTGCAGGAGGTGTCCTGTCTCCTGTGTGGAGATCAACCTGACTGCACATGGACATCCTCTCTCTGAGTATGCGGCCTCTGTGGGGATTTGTGCCAAACTCAACTGCACTCCAGGAGTGGACCAGCTGGGAAACGATTGTAAATCTCTGATTTCTTCTTTGGGGACTGTCTGCCTGGTTTCAGGAGCTGTAACCCCACCAGCAGTTGAAAAGACCCCATGGCTAGGGCACCTTGGGACCATAAGCCATACGGAGACAAAACTTATCCTCCCCTCAGAAGTACAGCCTATCCCCCCTTTACTTCACCCTGCTTGGCCCCTGGAGGATGGTTGGATAGTTTATGATGGGTAAGATTCCTCAAGAAAGGAACACCCTAAGACAGGCACAGTTGTGAAGGGTCCTTCAGGGAAGGACTTAGGGGATTGTAGAGAAGGGACAAAAACCCTCACTCCTCAGCTTTATCATAGCCTGAGTCCTCATTATCTCTGTGAAAAGTCTCCTAGTCTTGGCTGCCTTGCTTCCCCCACCTGGTTCAGGCCTGAAACAATGACAAAGCGGGGTGCAGCCTTGTGTCAGAACTGGCGGTTCCTGGCGGGGGGGTGGGTAGCATTAGGCCCAAGAAAGAATGCCTAAAGTCCTGTAAAACCTGCTTTGCTAAGAATGCCCTCAATTTAAATGTTAAGTGTCCAAGCACAAAATAAGTTTGTTTCCCAAGGTTTTACAGCCAATTGGCGTCACCCTGTCTACCAGACCCTGACTCAGAAGGACCCCCGTGATCCCAGAAATGTAATCTGTGAACCACAGCTCCTTTCTGTGATGTGCATCCCTATGCAGCTCCACTCAATACAAGCCCATTGAGAGAGAGGCTTGACAGCTTCCTCCTGAGAGACTGGTAAGCCTTCCTTCCCAAGCAGATCATGTCTTGGTAGAATTATTCTCATCCACGGAGGCATGAGGGAGCTCTGCAGGCAGACCCACCCAAATTCCTTGCAAACACATAATGGAAGTATTTCAGCTCCAAGGGAGGCTGCAGAGGATGTAATAAGGAAGATCTCAGCTCATTGGCAATGATCGGTGAGGGCGGGGGAAGTGTGGCAGAGGGACAAGGAGGGGCCCTTTCTGTGAGAGATGGTAGAGTCCCCAAGCAGACATCCCTCCATCCTGACAGAGGGCCTGGGCCAGTGCCTTCCCACCCACTGTCTCCACTCCAACACTCTCTACCCTCCATGAGACTCTCCAGGGACTGTGCCTCTGGGTGGAGTAATGGACCCTCCGACCTCTGAAACCTGCCAGGCAGGCAGGCAAAGTCTCTGCCCTTTAGGACCACCTTCTGGGCCCTAGTTGTCCTCCCCAGGACACTGTGGGTACACATGCCCAAAGAGGTGACCTGAGAAGGAGGAACATGCTACACGTACTGTGCAGCCTTAGTCTAGCTCAGCAGGTGTCATGTCACCATCCACCCTGTGGCCACAGGCCACTCGGTCAGAGGTGAGAAGAGGGGCAGGTGCCCCCCTGCCCTGTGCCCACAGTGCAGCACCATGACCTCCCTCCTGGTCGTGCTGTTGAGCAGAAGCCCCTATACAGGAAGGAGAAACAATTTACCAGAGCATCGTAAACTTTCTGTTTGCTTTCTCTGGGCATAAGGTCGGCACATTGCTTCACTTTTACCATGGCCTCGGCAGCTTCTCTAGGTGGAGCAAACGTCAAAAGAAGGATATTGTAGAGCTTTGGAGAATCAAAAAAGAAGCTTCTAAACTCAGACATTCTAGCTGGACAGATTCTTGCATTTGCTGGAGCAGAAGAAGAAGAAATACAATGAATGTAAGGAAGTCATTTTTCCCCCATGGTCCCCTAACCTTAGACAGGAACACCAAGGGGGTTTATGGTTCCACCCCATAATGGCACCAATGACAATGGAAAATCCTAGAAGTCGTGACTTGCCCAAGTCACAGAGCAGCAGCAGGGCTGGTCCTGGAAAACAGGTTCACTGCGCCCCAGTTCAGCTGTTCTCCTGTGTAAAGTGCACATAGGCCTTTCCAAGACTCTCCTGCTTTGTTGAAACTCACTTCCTCAGGATTTCAGAAATTAAAGTTTGGCCTGTCATTAGGGTGACATGTTCTTTTGTCTTGGACGTCGGGAGAGAGGAGCTCTTAGTGATCAGTCTTTCCAGCAGAGTGGGACAGGAGGATCTCACAGAGATCAGAGAAGAAGAACCAAGTCTGGACACGAGCAGGGACAGTGATAGAATATTGAAAGATGCTCTTCTGAGAGTAAATTAAACAGCAGAATTATGTCATTGGGGGAAGACAGCTGAAAAGCTGAGAAAGGAATCTGAGGCTTACACACAAACCACAACTAGCTTGTCTGGTCTGCACTGAACACAGAATTCCTTCGAGATGGTGGGGCGTGGCAACTAGGGCCTGATTTCATCTCCACGGGGATTGTGCTGAGACCTGAGTTCACCACTCTTCCTGGTCTGGATTCTCCATCCTTATCTCCTGCTCTGTCCCCACATCTTTACAACCACCTGCAGCAGGGAATATGCCCTGCCAGGCTCCCATGTGACCTGATCAGACAGCAACTAGGCAGAGATGAGGAGAGGTCAGATGAGAGGCAACACGGGGAAAGAGGAGGAGTTCAGAAAGTCAGAGGAAAGAGAACGAGTCAAAAGCACTTGGGTCAGACTTGAGGGCATGACAACACAACGAAGCGTTGTTGGATGAGTGGCTAGAAATCACCTAGAAATGCAGCCAGTGCAGCTCTAAGATTGCACTGGTTCTTCTGACCCTGGACGGAGTCCCAGAAAAGGAGCAGGGCGGGTGGATGTGTTGAGTGCTGCTGCTCCTGACCGATTCCTGGGAGAGCCAGACCACGCTGCCTCTTCTTGAACTGAGAACTCTCCTAAAACCATCCCAGGTAGAACATTCTATGATTCTGAAAGACAGAGTTCGAAAGCCATGGACTCAGCTGGCACCAAAGACTCTGGGAAAGAAAATGGCTGATGAGACCCAGACCTGGCCTCTGACATTGTTCATCTCACTCCACAGTCAGAGCTGCTCTTGCTGGAGGCTGTGGAAACCAAGGATGAGAGGAGATGTGGGTGGTTGAGCACTTTGTTCAAGTCAGAGCACTGCTGAGTGGCAGAACTGTGATGCACGACCAAATCTTATTGCAGCCTGCTGCTTCTGAACATCTTCCATGGAAGGGAGTAAAGCTTCAGGTGTGAAGCTCTTCAAAGTGTCCTGAAAGGGTTTTCTGTAAAGTTCCAAGGTGTTGGGAAGAGACACAGGAACTCTCGGTGTTTGGGGGGCTAGTCCACAAGTAGTAGGGCCGGTTCAGATTCTGATCAGTTCACCCTCCCCTCCCCAAATAAGTTACCTACTTTAGAGAAGATTACTTACCTGGGCTGATTAGGAGTGATACTCACCCTCATAGCAGCAAAGGGCCAGAGTGACCAGCAGGACAGCCAGGGACAGTTTCATGGTCAATGTTGCTTTGAGTTCAGCTTTAGCAAACTATGAGCAGTTAGCAGTTGGACTCAGCAGCTGGGGAGCCCAGGGCTATTTGTACCAAGTGAGCCTCACAGGTCCTGCCCACTTGGACGTGGCAGGTCATAAGGCCTGGCTTCCAGCCCTCCCTTTCTCACTGAGGCCTGATGCCAACTTTCATGGTCACAGCCCCAGTGACTTGGTGAACCATTGGGATTGCTGGCACCATGCACATCTCCTTTGTGGCAAAAACAGGCTGAAGTTTTACAAAACTATGATCAGTTGTTTAGCAGGTGCCCCCCAGGATTTAGGTCCTTCACTGGAGTTTTAGAAATGTACAATCATTTCATTGATGGAGCCCCCTTAGAATTTAGCTCCTTAATTGTGGGAATTGCGGGCAGTGACTGGTTTTGCTCATCTGTCTCAGCCTAGTGCTGGGCAAAGAGCAGAGGATTGGCACATAGTCCTGGAATGTTTGCTTCGGGTGCATCTTCCTGCAAAAGGATGCCTGCTGGTCCAGGGTCACTTTGGACAGTTGAGGGAGAAAGGTCAGTGTCAAGGGGACGTTTGTGAAGATATCAGAGGTTCGGGTCTCAAGAGATCACTGTGCCAAGAGGAAGACTACCTCCCCAGCTCCAACTTTCTGACTCTCATCTAATGTTTCAAACACAGTCAAGCGAGAGTTCCATCAAATCAAGCGGGAAACTGTCCCACCTGATGGATCTCTTGTCAGTTAGGAGGGTGGCACATGCTGCGTCCTCAGGGTCTCAGTAGCAGCAGTGCCCACAGGGCCCATCCTCCTCCTGTCCCCAGCCACACGCAGGCACCCTGTGGAAGCACGGCGGGCATGGATGGTTCTGAGGATAGACATTAGGAAGCAGTCCGGGGACCGAGGAACATGCTTGAGAGCCTCTCCGGACAGACAGGATTTGACATGAAGTGGTGTTGGGAGGAGGGATTGCATGGGAACAGCACAAGGGAAGACCAGACAGCATGACCCAAGTGGCTGGTAGGGAACAAAGGAACCCGTGCATGTTACTCTGAATTGCCAGTTCCCAATGGGACAGGGACGGCTTTGTGACCGGAGATAGCCGAGGCCAGGTCAAGCAGAGGACCTCTGCGCCCCAGCCACCCTGGGGATCGAGGAGTGGCTGAAGTGACGCACTCCACTTGCCCCAGTGCTTTCCTCTGTGGGGCAACAGGAACTGCTCCTCTGGGCTGCCGGGAATGCCAAATAGTGCCGCCACTCTGGAGGACAGTGTGGCCGTTTCTTGTAAAGTAAGCATCCTCTGACCCCACAGCCCAGCAATTGCATTCTGGGGGACAACGATGTCACCAGGTGTGCGATGCTGACCACAGGGAAGGCTGTGCCTGTCTGGAAATGGGGTAGATGGGAGCGCTGTGTACTTTCTGCCCCATCTTCTGTGACCCTAAAACTGTCCTAGAACTAAGACTAATAAAAAGTGAGGGCCAATATCCTGTTGGTGTCATTTTCTTCAAACAAGGGGAAAATCAGACAATGAACAAATCAATGAATTGGTCATGGTGTGCAGATGGTTGATGGCCTCTCTGAGAAATCTAAGACAACCTCCTGAGAAAAATGGTGAGAACGGATGAAAGTTCGTGATGCAGCTGAATGCAGGGCGGCCTGTGAATGGCACTCTTCCCGTAACCTGGTGTCACACGGGACGCGACAGAGAGAAGGGCACTGCTGGCAACAGGAGCTCCAGCAGCAGCAGAAACGCACTGAGGTTCACACAGTTCAAACACATGCACCTTGAGAGATAAAGTCGTGAAAGTTTCCTCTCAGATAAACAAGGAATCTGAGAACACCAAGGCGCACACCTTGTTCCTAAAGAAATATAAGAAAATGTAAAGCCAACTATTCCCAAATTACTGTAGAGTTTTAATCTCACCCGTATCAGAATCCTATTTGTGCAGTTTTATACATCATTGAAATCTGCAGTGCTGTTTGGATTTTTCAAATTTAGGATGTGTTTACTTACTGAGTTGTGATGAAACACCCAGTATTAGGGCCTGACTACCTGGGTTCAAGCTCAGCTCTGGAACTTTCTACTTGTGGGTCTTCAGCAAGGTGCTGACCCTCTCAGCCTCAGTTTCCTCATCTGTACAATAAGGCTGATAGCAAAGAATTTGTGTGAGGATAAATAAATTAATTCAGGAAACCGCTCAGTACAGTAACTGGCAGTAAAAGTCAGTGTTCCAAGTATGCAACCAAAAAAGAAAAATGTAAGTCCTAAGTCAAACAGAATAAACCACTTCACCCCCAAAAACAAATATCAGATTGAGTCTAATCGACTTTGCCAAGGAACAATGTTGATTTATCCTAAATGCTAATTGAGTGTGCTTCTGAATTTGGCTCTGGGTCCACTGGGATTTCTTTTAGTTAAAATAAGATCATCACTTTTCAATCACTTCTTGTGCTGTTTTATGGTCACATCTAAGTGACTGTAATTGTCATTTGCCAATCCTAAGGACTGCATTTTGGAACTACGGGTTTCGGAGGGTGGTGGGAGAGGTAGGTACTGTTTATCCCAAGACACACAGAATCTCTGGACTGCAGTCCTCAGCAGGACACACTGGTGACAGGTGTCCTTTGGCAGTGGTTGAAATCCCAGGGCAACCTCTGCTCATTGTTTCTAACTGGGGAACATAACGTGGGGGATGGAGACATTTGAGACATCACCATTTCTGGATCATGATGTCCACGTGTACTTAATGATACAAATCAGGTATCATCTGGTCACACTGGTTCTCATGTGCCACCTCCCCTGCATAAACATCCTTGTTCCCTTTTACCAAGACAGATGATGTACACGTCATCTCTCAGAGCCTACATGGTATTGACTCTGCATGTGCAACTCCAGACTCCAAAGAGCTCAGTGTAAGCAGTATTTTGCAGGACACAATTTAACTCTACAGACAGGGGTCTCTGTGTCCTGGCTTTGAATAACATCAGAGAAGGACCTAATGTGCTGTGACTGATTAATCATTAAAAATTATTTGAGTGTCATATCCCACTGTCAGTCTTGGCCCATTCTCCAAAGGAACACATGGACTCCAGTGACATCAGTGCCACTGATTATCCTTTTCACATGTGCACAATCGAGGGACAAGTGCTTTCAGAGTCAAGACCTCTAAGGATGAACAACATGACTAAAAGGGCCTCATTTTTACCAATACACGATGCTCTCCAGGATATACAACATCAAAAGTAGGCCTCATCCAGCTCATTAAGAAATGTATTTATCAATAACATTTTACTTTGATAAGAAGTATCAAAAATGGAAAGATATAGTTTGGGTTTTACCCAAGGCTGCAAGGATCTGTGACGGTGCCCACATCACCCATGCGCCTCATCTGACAGACTCCATAAGGCATGTTACCACTTCCCCTTGACTTGTGCACTGAGGACCCCCTGAGATGTATGCCTTGAGGCTTTAGGGACAGATGTGAATGGGGCACCTCTCCTTCCCTTTCCCACTAGTCCCTGCCTGCAGCCCTTGGTCCCCTAACCATGATCTGACTGCTTGGTAGGAGCAGTGAGCTGCCAAGGGAGATCCATGACCAGGGAAGAGGAGGGGCATTGGAGATTGCTCCCTTCCTCTTGTTCAGCAACTCTTGCTACAACTCCATTGTCCTAGGATGGCTACATGATTTTCTGTGTTGTAGCCAAGAATCTCAACTTAGGAGGAATGTTATCCAACAGACGTGCACAGTCTTACACATCAAATTACAACCACATACCCTGCCTCAAACCCAGAGCTCTGGAAGGTCACACAGATCCAGCGGCAAGGTAAACGCTGAGTAAAATACAAAAAAAACAAGCAAGAAGTGTCTTCATGCCCTCTCAGTGTCACAGTGACCATGCAGGCTATGTGCAAAGGTGCTTGGGGCTCTGCTCATGTGACCTGTCCTGGGCCCAGGAGACTTCCAGGTGGGACCCAGTGATCTTCTTCACCAGGAAAAGACACTCAGATGTCAAGGACTCTCCTTCCATCCTGAGCTCCTTTCCAGCAGGAGTTGAAGGGACCGGACCAAGGGGAGGCATGTCACAGTACATGTGTTCTGTCTGGGGACCTGATGTCACACAGTCATTCTGAGGAATAACTTCCTGAAAGCCAAGAAGGCCACGCCTTCACTAGCTCTCCCTGACCATCCCTATACGGGGCAGGTGTGCTGGCTGTCCTTGAGGTCTGTGATCCTCAGTACATCAGCCCACGCTTGAACAGGAAATGCGAGGACAGCAAGTCCTCACCCCACAAAGGTTCTTCCCAGTCATGGGCGTGTGAGTCCGATGCACAACAAGTGCCACTTAGGTGATAAAAATAAGCAGGTGTTCTACGTCCTGACCCTAGAGAAGAAAGGCACTATGTTGGACCACCTGTGGAAAGTTGACCAATTGGTTTGGGAATTCTGGAGGAACTCCCTGGGAAAAGAAGCCAAAAGGCCTCAGGGTGTGTCAGATGGACCAGGAACCTGATGACTAACACTCACTAGAGGATCCTCAAGACTATTTACTTTGCTTAACTTTATCCCCTGCTCACCACAAAGACCTTTCTTCTTCAACAGGTTTTTGTAGTGAAGGGGACAATAGAAGTCTTCTCTTCCTTGTGGATATTGGTCCTCATTAATCCCTAAGCATCTGACACTTATGTACATGTAGCCTTGAAATGTTCTCTAAATTCCTCTCATTGCAGATCTGATGCTCTTTGGTGTGAGACATGAGACATAAGATGCACAGGAATAATTCTTAACTAGGTTGCCTAGTACATAGGTAGTGACTAACAACGCTCGTGTGTTGGTTAGTTGATGTGTTTATTATGCTAATAAACCCATCATTATCTTGTTGTAGGCTATTGTCTTTACCTGCTATGAACTTTTCTACAGGTCAGAAAAATGGCCTCCATAAGGCTGAAAAGTCAAACCAAGCACCTGTGGATTAGGTCAGTGCATGCCAGAGTGGGTGTGTGTGCATCACTAGATGTGGGGGTGTTTACTGTGTCACATTCCAGTGACTGGTCCCACCGCTCACCTCCAATCCCCCTCTCGACTCCATGAAATCTGGCTCCCACCCCAACCATTTCACTGAAATTCCTCACTTCTTACATATCAATTCTGAAGCCAGTTCCAATTTTGTATATTGTAAGAAGTAGAAGTCTTGTTTTCGCTCTTGCAGATG
Source organism: Micronycteris hirsuta (assembly GCA_004026765.1). NCBI lineage: Eukaryota > Metazoa > Chordata > Mammalia > Chiroptera > Phyllostomidae > Micronycteris > Micronycteris hirsuta. Next base: position 2,206 of record PVJI01024978.1, on the reverse strand, counting down.
GTTAATAGGGATGTCTGACCAAAAAAGTAGCCTTTTAACTGCTGAGTTGTGATTTCGTTTATGCCATATATTAAGTTGTCTCTGTGTGTGCATCCATTTTTGAGTTACCTGTCATGTCCCACAGTATAGTTGTCTATTTCTAAGGCTACACTAATCTGGATCAAGAAGAGATTTTTTTTTAAAGATTTTATTTTTATTTATTTATTTTTTAGAGAGAGGGGAAAGGAGGGAGAGAAGGAGAGAAACAGCAATGTGTGGTTGCCTCTCACATGGCCCTCATGGGGACCTGGCCCGCAACCCAGGCATGTGCCCTGACTGGGAATCGAACTGGGACCCTCTGGTTCCCAGCCCGCGCTCAATCCACTGAGCTACACCAGCCAGGGCAAGAAGAGATTTTTAATAATTCACTTTCAATATCTGAGTGAAAAGTAACCACTCTGCATTCTTCCTAAACTTCTTGGCCATTTTCACACACATATTTTTCTGTGTGAGTTTTTAAATAATTTTATCCAGTTCCTCATTAAGCTCCAGTGGCATTCAGGTGGAAAGTACATTGATTTTATATATCAGTTTTGGAAAGATTGACATTTTTATAATTAGTCTTCCAAACATACAGTATATACTACTTTACTCATTAGATTTATTTCTAGGTATTTCATGGTTTTATAACTTTAGTCAATGAGACTTCTTCTTCCATTTCTAATTCTCACTCTGTCCTACAGCATACACCAGCTGTTGCATTTTTATATATTGAATTCGTATTCAGCCACTTACACTGTATCTCGTTGTATTGTTTTAATACTCTTAGCGGTTCTCTGTGAGCCTGTCTCATGTCTCCTGGTGAAAGAATCATGTTGTCATCAAGCGGAAAATTTTTTTTTAAAGATTTTATTTATTTATTTTTAGAGAGAGGGGAAGGGAGGGAGAAAGAGAGGAAGAAAGAGAGGGAGAGAAACAGCAATGTATGGTTGCCTCTCACATGGCCCTCACTGGGGACCTGGCCTGCAACCCAGGCATGTGCCCGGACTGGGAATCGAACCGGGACCCTTTGGTTCCCAGCCCACGCTCAATCCACTGAGCTACACCAGCCAGGGCCATCAAGTGGAAAGTTTAATGTCATCTTTGAATATGCACAACTATTTCATGTTCTTATTTTATTGTGACACTTAGAATTTGCAGACCCAGGTTGGGTAATACTGGGTTCATCAGGTATTTTTCCTTCTGTTATAATGGAAGCACCTTTAGTATTCACTGTTTTAGAGTGATGTTGGCTGTTGACTTTTTTAAAAAATATATTTTATTGATTTTGCTATTACAGTTGTCCCATTTCCCCCCTTTCTTCCCCTCTACCCCCATCTCCCCATCTCCTGCCCTTTAGTTTTTGTCCATAGGTCATACACATAAGTTCTTTGGCTTCTACATTTCCTATACTATTCTCAACCTCCCCCTGTCTGTTTTCTACCTACCATCTATGCTACTTATTCTCTGCACCTTTCCCCCCTCTCTCCCCCTACCACTCTCCTGTTGATATCCCTCCATGCCTTATATAAATCCCTTTAACATTTCATATAATAAAGGCTGGGTGATGATGAACTCCCTGAACTTGACCTTATCTGAGAAGCACTTTATCTGCCCTTCCATTCTAAATGATAGCTTTGCTGGATAGAGTATTCTTGGCTGTAGGTCCTTGCCTTTCATGACTTGGAATATTTCTCTCCAGCCCCTTCTTTCTTGCAAAGTCTCTTTTGAGAAATCAGCCGACAGTCTTATGGGAATTCCTTTGTAGGTAATTGTCTCCTTTTCTCTTTCCACTTGTAAGATTCTCTCCTTATTTTTAATCTTGGGTAATGTCATTATGATGTGTCTTGGTGTGTTCCTCTTTGAGTCCAACTTCTTTGGGACTCTCTGAGCTTCCTGGACTTCCTGAAAATCTATTTCCTTCACCAGCTTGGGGAAGTTCTCCTTCATTATTTGTTCAAATAAGTTTTCAATCCCTTGGTCTTCCTCTTCTCCTTCTGGCACCCCTATTGTAACAGGGTGCAGCCAGGAGAAGGGCCCCCTAGAGGGAGATAATTGGCCCCACACTAAAGGGCCACACCTGACCAGAATGCTGGCAGCTGTGGCCAATTGTGGGAGGAGCTGGAAATGAGACTCTGGGATTTAAATCCAGGCGGAAAGCTGCTTGAGTGGTCTCTTGGGGCTCTTC
>PVJI01024977.1:0-21146 GCA_004026765.1 Micronycteris hirsuta | reverse complement strand
GGGGAGGGAGAGGATGCAAATAGCTGTAATTGAACAACAATAAAGTAATAAAAAAAATGTGAGCTAGAATAAGAACACATTGAAAGAACAAAGAGGACAAAGGATTTGAAAAATAAGATAGTTGATATAAAGGCCACAGTGGTTATACAGACATGAATTGCTATAACTGAGGAAAAATTAGTATTGGGAAGACCCATTTGAGTAACTACCCAGAAAGAAGAAGTAAAAGCTAAGAAAAAGAAAATATTAAATGTTAAGAAATATGGAAAGTAGAATTTTTTAAAGTACAGATAATGTATCCCCAAGAAGGAAAGCATAACAGAAACTGAAAGGGGGGGATGTTTTTTAAAGTAATAGAGAAAGTATTTCCTAGAATTTAAAAAATAAATGAAACAATTTATATCTCAAGGGTTCATATATCATTAAAAGGGAGAACTTAGTGGGGCCAGGGGAATACCTGGGAATTAAAGAATATATCAAAGACAAAAAGAAACTTCTAAAAGCTTTACAAAGAAAGAACAGATCAAGGAAAATTACCAGATCAACAACCCAATTTTCAACAACTTCTCTGGAAGCAATATGAAGATGGAATGGTATCTCGAAGGAATGAAAAGAAAGAAATTAGAACATATGAGTTCTGTCTGGAAGGTATCCAGCCATGTAATATGAAAAATAGGGACATTTACTGAAGAAGATACAAGATATAAGAAACTTTGTACACAGGACAGTGACTCCTCAGACCCCTTTGAAGCAGGCACCCTGGAACCTGACACTGTTCTCCCAGTTGCCATCAGCTGCCCCATTGTATTTTCCTGAATCTAGTCAACGGTCTGAAATCTCTTCCCTTTCAAAGGTGATTTTAGTTTTCAGAAAAACTAGAAGTCATAGGGCACCAAATCTGGGCTGTAGGGGGGCTGAGTCACCTGGGTGATTTGATGTTTCACTAAAAAACTCTCCACAAGACGTGATGCATGAGCGGCCATGTTGTTGGGATGAAGCTGCCAATCACCAGTTGTCCACAGCTGCAGCCTTCTAAATCATCCAAATAATTTCTGTGCAGGAATGTTCAAGCTTAACACAAAATTTGATGCAGATTCGTTGCTCACTGGCTTAGTCATTTTGAATGCGACGGCCACACAGTACACATCTCACTCAATGGTGTCTACTGTCCCTAATGACTAATACAGTGAAGTTGTCATTGTTCACACATGCACATTCCAGTCCACTCAGGTTGGCTACCAGGTTACATCAATATCATGCAAACCGTTTTCCTTACATTAACAATGGCTGGACTTCTTCCAGACAACCTCGTAGATCCTTAGACCCAAACAAACTAATCTGAATATTATAACAAGATAAACAATACTCACATGAATTTAGAACCTTAGCTTTTCTCAAAAAGGGTTTACTTTGAAAATAGGTTTAGGTGTTTTTATTTTTTAAAGATTTTATTTATTTATTTATTTTTAGAGAGACAGGAAGGGAGGAAGAAAGAGAGGGAGAGAAACATATTTGGTTGCCTCTCACGTACTCCCTACTGGGGAACCTAGCCCACAGCCCAGATAGGTGTCCTGATTGAGAATTGAACTGGCAACCCTTTCGTTTGCGGGCCAAATGGAGCTCAAGCCACTCAGCCAGGCCTGGATGTTTTTAACGTAGCATTTTAAATAATAACATTTGTAATTTTTGATAAATCTATGAGATGTTACCGAAATAGTAAGAAGACATTTAATATGCCAGTAAAATTTGTTTTCTTTAAAAATACAGTGAGCGTCAGAGAAAATAAAATATATATATTACCCAAGAATTAAAATCTAGATAACATCCAACTAAAAAGGAAGGAGAGAAGGTGATAGAGGGATAAGAAAGTGTATCATCTTGTTGGAGATGAGAAATATAGATAACAGTTGTTGACAATAAGTAAATCAAGTTTTAAAGTGGACATAGAAAATGTGGTATGAAATAGAAAACCAAAATATTAGAATTAGATACAAACCTATTAAGAAACAATCTAAATGTAAATTTTCTAAACTCACTATTCAAGACACATTTTCAGGCTATTTATAAGATAAAAATCTAGAGAATAAAAACATGCAAAGATTGAAACTTTTTGAGAAGTGAAAACATTTTATCAGACAAAAAATAACCAAAAGAGATCTGGTTTAGGTAAACCACTATCAGGAAGTCTACTAATATACACTAACAGGTATGCTCACCTCCTCATCTCGCCCTGCCCTGCTATCTCCCCAGCTTTTTGCCTGGAGGCATTTCCGACAAGGCCCCAAGCCTTGTCAGGCAGCCTTACAGGGAGGAGAGAGATCAGAGTTCAGGGAGGCAGAAGTAGCTGGAAATCTGCAAGGCGTCGTAATGAAGAGGAGAACCGTGTACGTGAAGGGCTCCAGAAATCTTCAAGTCCATTCAAAGAATGACCAAGAAAGGACAAAGTGAATCTTCCACAAAACTCACAGAGCTGCACAATGTGTGCACTAATCAGTCAGAAGCGAGAATCTGTGGAAAACACTGGAAGCGTTTAGAAAAGACAGCTCAAGTATCGTGCATTAGTAGAGGGCTAGATTTCAAAGAAAAAGCACTATCCATGACCATAAAACTCTCGAAAACAAGCACCCAATGGAAAAACAGAAAATCTGAATAGATCTACGTCTCTTTAAAAAACCGAATTTGTATGGTAAAAGATTTCACAAGGAGACATTGTCCCAGATGGCTTCAATGGTAAATTCTATGAAATATTTCATAAGAAGTAATACCATTCCTTGCTAAATGTTTTAGAAAATGGAGGAAGGGGGAATACGTGCCAGTATAATAAGAAAAACTATATTATAAAACAGGAAAGTTACAAGCAATAGCCATGATTAATATTTAAAGAACACTTCACCCAAACAATATTTTGTGTTGTTCCTTGTCAAAAACCCAGATTGGCATCATATGGAGATTTTGGGTGGGTAAAAGGCAGTGAAAAAGAAGAGTTGACATGATTTAGGACATGGTATATATGGAAGTTCATGGTTAGAAAATCGATAGCCTTAAAATTCTTGTTACCTCAAATGTACCTACTAATTTTATTAACCCAAACTTTATGCTAGTAATATTGTACAAATATCTGCCCTGTTGCCTGTACAGGGTTTAAAATTTTTTCAGAAAGGAGATCTAATCTCCCAGGATTCTGTTCTGCTCTGCCTTTTACTTAGTGTGGAACAGTTTCATTTACCTTTCATTTCAACTAGGTGGTTTTTACTCACCAACATAATAAGCACAGAGATAATTTCATAAAAAAATCATTATAGTTTTATTTTGAAACATTTATTATAGTTGTTAGTTCATTTAGGCATAAGAATTCTGTTCCCCACCTGACTAGTGATTAGCTGATCATGATATTAGAATATTGTAGCATCTGCCTGCAGTAAAAGTTTCATGCAAAGTACTTAGCACAATTCCTTAAGGATACAGAAGTGAGACTTCACCAAGTCCAAAAGAATAGTTGGTATTTTTATGCTTGCCTGCTAATAAATATTTAATTGCGATGGAAGTTGTCTGAAAAATTGGATTTAGCAAAACATAGAACCTAGTAGAAAGTTTGTTGGGGGGGTCTCTAAAACCCTCACCCCTTCCTTGGGTTGTTTAAAAATGGCATAGTGATGGACAAACGGCTTGGATCAGCTCAGGTGACAATACTTCTTAAGAGCTGAAGTAAGGTTTTCTTCCTTATGCTTCACTGTCCTTGCCAACTGTTTCTCACTTCTCTCTTTCTTCTCCCTTGTGTTCCTTCTCCTTTCTTTCCATGAAGTAGGTATTCCAATGTACGCATATAGGTATTCCAATATTCCAATGTATTTAATCCCCATTAAATAGTTTCTTAGTGATTTTTCTGGTTTTAAGCAACCTCCTAAAAAACACAGCTTTTTGATTATTCATAGCTGGAGCACCTCTTCATATGATGTTGCAGTGACCCAAACAGGCACCAATATTTTTTAAAATAATTTAATTAAATGTTAAAATATTTAAGCATTAATAAAAATCAATTAAAAATGTTGATTAATTGCATTGATTTTCAGTACCTCATGCATAGTCATTCTGCTTCTTTAAGTAAAAATATTGAACATTTCTTTACATAAAAACACATACTACATTGATTTCTTCTTTAAAACTGCAACCTGAGCTGCCAGGAGAAGTTCCTTGGGGATTTTAAAACCATCAATCAATTTCACAGCTGGAGAGAAAGTACTTTCTTCCAGAACAATTTTAGCTAAAAGAAGAATAGGCTTTGTCATATTTGAAGGCACATAATGAGTTAAATTTAAGAAATTGCAAGAAACAGCTTTTCACTCACACTGACTTAATTTGAATGGAATAAAAATAGAGTAGGCAAAGTGACTAAACATTTTACATCCTACTTTGTTGCAAACAGTGTACAGTGGTGATGGCCACCGGGCAGGCTGGGCCTGGGACTTGCCACTCCAATCCTGCAGAAGGACCTTGAGGTACTGGAGCTAAACAAAAGCACTTTATGATTCCTGCTTCTCCCTGGGTGGAAAGGTAGTCTAGCCTCCGGTCCGAATCTTGACAGAAAAGGAAATTGAAAATCTCAAGTGAGAGCATTGTCCTTTACTTAGTTTATAACTTACATTTTATTTTCCTTTCACTTGAACTAGATTGTTTTTACTCACAAAATGTAATAAACACAGAGAGATGATTTCATAAAGAGGTGTCCATTATAATTTTATCTTCAAATATTTATTATAGTTATTATTAGTTCATTTAGGCAGAACATGATAGTGAATTAATTGTATCTTCTTGGCATTTAAGGAATATATACTTTTTTAAAGGATAATTATTTGACATCTAATTAAAGTTGGTTCAGAGTAACTTTGTTTTTACCAGGATTCTAGTATTTTAAATGGGATAGTTTCCTTCCCTATGGCATTATCATAGTATTTTGTTCAATATGCCGAGGAATCGAGGGGATACTTTTATCCAATTAAGGTAAATGTAAAAATGTACTATTGAATAAAACATTCAGTTTTTTTATTGGTTCATACAAATGAAAGACAACTACCACACCACTTAACAATTGAGCTAATAATGCTCTTTTAAAAGTTTATAAATTTGTGTGTCAACGCATTCATCTATGTGGCTAAATCATCAAATAATAATTTGGTAATTAATATTTAATTTTACCAAAATAATTGGTTTTTTTTCAAGATTTTATTTATTTTCAGAGAGAGAGGGGAAGGGAGGGAGAAAGAGAGGGAGAGAAACAGCAATGTATGGTTGCCTCTCACATGGCCCTCACTGGGGACCTGGCCCGCAACCAAGGCATATGCCCTGACTGGGAATCAAACCAGGACCCTTTGGTTCCCAGCCCGCACTCAGTCCACTGAGCCACACCAGCCAGGGCCCAAAATAATTGTTTTAAATAAACCACTGATGTTTCTTTCAGAAAAATCTGTCAAATTTAGAGGCAAAGAATACCTAATTTCTTTTGTAATTTTAATTTGCTTATATGTCTGAAAATAGGCAAAAACATCACTGAATGTGAAGATGAATATTAATAAAAGCATTTGAAACCCTCATTTTTATGCTTATTGTGTAAATGTAAATTAATAACTAGTAGGTGCTCAAGTGTACTTTGAAAAAACAACTTGAGATTTTCGGTTCTTTGTTGCAGATTTTTCTTCATTTTATTTATCTTGCGTTATTTGTTCTGACTGGCTCCAGTCTTTGAAATTGTCCATTTCATCCTGAATTTATTTGCCAAGATTTCCTTTAAAATTATGATATGCTATTTTCTATTATTTCTTTAAAAAGTTTACTCTTTCCATTAACAAAGAAAATATGGTCTGACTTGTAAATAAAATAGGCCCATAATGAGCGGCGAGCCAGCAGGAAGGGCAGGAGGTCCAATGAACACTGCACAGAAGACAGCATTAGTTGACACCTACATGAAATGATTCTGCGCACTTTATTTTTAATGCTCACAGATATGTTGTCAGGTAATTATCATTTTCCAGCTTTTATAAAAGAAGGATCTGGGGATCAAGAAGTTTAGGTAACTTGCCCCACCTCAGCTAATAAAAGTAGAGCTATGGCGTGCAAAGCCAGATCCAGTTGACTCTAAGGCAGGTGAGATAATTAAATCCAGTATTTTGAATAATACTAAATCCAGTATTCTTTCTGCAGAGTCCTGTAGAGGTGAGCGACCACCTTCTCCTTTAAAAACTGTGAAGTGGACAAAACTTTGATTTTGCATCTCAAGGCTCTTCAATGCTTCTTTTCCTATACCACGCCCCAAATGTGAACACGTCCACTCTCACATTCACCACAGAATCTTCAATAATCCCTTCTCTATTCCACCCATTTCTTCCTTCCCTGTCCTTAGCTATTCATTCTTCAAATTGTTCATTCACTCATGTATGCATTCATTCATCAAATATTGAGTGTTTACTATGCTAGACACTGTTTTGGCACTGAGGCTGCAAGTGTAAACTAGAAGAATCCTATCCTTGCCTTTGTGGAATTATCATTTAATAGGCTCACCCTGTTGAAAGTAACCCCTTTCCAAAAGCCTCTACTTCCCTACACCCCTGATTTCTGACCTTTTAATTAGTCTTACATATGTAGCCTCATGCTCAAGCGTTGATCAGGACAGAATTCAATTCTCATCCCTGGGCCTCACTACTCTCTAGGTCAGGGCTGGTGTTCACCTTTTGGCTCTTCCTGCTCTTGATTGCTTTCGATAACCATAAAATTTGAGCCATCCCATATTCCTAGAACTGCATTTCAGCCAACATGACCTGAATTCATGCTCGGGCCTACTTTAACTCCTTAGGAAGAGGAATTGAACCCTCACATGCCTACACCTCTTTGAATTTCCTGCCTATGTGGGTGCACAGCTTGAATCTTAAATTTGGCACGGATTCCACTGTTGGATTCTCTCACTGTGGATTAAGCTTGTCTCTGCCTTTGGACTCCAATGCGCACTTTTTCATCTTGCTTCCTTTATTTTTTGAGGTTTGGCATAACTGTTAGGTCAGCTTGAGAACAGGTGTTTGGCTTTTCTCAGTCAGAATTTTTCAGCACCATGAAGCCTTCTGCTTCTTAAACCCTATGCCTTAACATACCAGGAAAATATCTGGAAAACCAATTGATTCTTTAATTGGATAGAGTATAGTTGACCAATATAGGATTTCCTGTACCTAAGAATTTCAGACTTCCCTCATCTGTCTAGATTACTCAAGAAAACTTCAAATCATCCAGAACAACACCATTTTTATAATATCCTCAAGATCTTGAGAATTTAACCTTACCCTCCCAGGAAAAATTTAGCAAAAAAAAAAAAAAAAAAGTGGAATAAATTCCAACATTTTAGACGATTATGAAGCTTTTTAGCACCAGAAAATTACCTGACAGCTAGAGAAAACACAAGAAACCTGGTGCTGTCTCTTCTCTCAGATGGAGTCCTGTAATTCTCAAGTTAAAAAAGGAGAGAGCAGAAATACTAGAAATTATCTTCTTCATGGCTCTTGTTATTAATGAGTTAAATGTTATCCTCAGTGTCTCCACATATCTTAGTTATCACTGCACCCTCTCTCTCTCTCTTTCTCCCTCCCTCTCTCTCTCCCTCCCCCCACCCGCTACCTCTCCCCTACAGGAAATGGAAAAGAATTGACTCGGGTCAGCCGTTATTTATTTCAGTGAGGCTGGCACAAACTTATCAAGGTACAAAAAAGTCTTCTAATTCAAATTGCCACCCAAATTTAGCTATTTTAATTCTTATCTACCAGAAGGACTTTATCAATTAAGATATACTTGCTTAACAGGGGGAAAAAAAAAACAGATGCAACTAAGTTTTCCAAGGGAATCTTTTATTTTAAATTTTAGAAAATCACTGTGCCAGTGTACAAATTCCCATTTCTTCAATACACATCCAAATATATATTTCTTTATTACCTAAGGGGAATGTTATGCCTTTTTTCCCATTGAGTAAATGCATATTTAGTTGTGTTTATAGAAGAATAGGAGAACATTTGGACAGAAAAAAGGGAGGGTATTCAAGGGTAAGTGTGACTTTCTGACCTGAGATTTATGGTCTCTCCTTGATGTGGAGACAGTTATGCCCGTAAATCCTTGTGCACTAAGAAGGGAATCTATTTCCTACGTTCTGTGTTAGGTGCAGAAGGGAAGGGGGAGCTCAGCAAGAACAGATGTGACCATTCGCTCACTTACCCAATGAAAACAAGTAATTTCCATGGCAACTAGGGAATATCATGTGGGACACAAACTGTTCTCTAAACCCACATTGCTTTATGCTATAGGAATTGTATATATACTTTTGCTTATTATGTAGATTTAATGGGAGAGTATTACAGTGTTAAAATAATTTTTTTCTTTCTCCCTCTAGTACCCTCTAGTTTTATTTTGATCAAAAATTGAACAAACCAGAAAGAATGGCTAGTCTTTGATGTCAGAACTACAAAATTGCTATTAAAGGTAAATAAAAGATGAACTACCGTGAAAACATGAAAGGACTCCTAGTTACAAACAGCTCAGGGAATAAAAAGCTCAGGTTATGTTTGTGAGCATTTCAGCTGCCCTTCAAAATAGTTGTACACTCACCCGAAGCTGTATTCTTACTGCTGTTTGTTTTATCCCTGTTCTAACCATAGGTTCTTTCGGGCGGAAAAGAGACAACAAACCTGAATGGATAGATTCCTGTAAACGAATGCATGTGTGTGTATAATGTAGATACAGTAAAAGAAAGAGTAGGTCATTAAGCATCTACATTGTTTAGCGCTTTTTCACTCATAGGAATTTGTTGTAAGCGTGTGACTCAAACAGGATAATTGCAGCGTAATTACTCTGTGGTTAACTTTCTCCATATCATGAACAACATCTAAAACTTAACTTTGGCACTTGGCAACCTGGGATTAGTTTAGCCTTTACTAGAGAATTTCTCTGAATATGAGAACAGCTTTCCAGGAGAAGAAATTGGTAAAACTTCTGCAAGTTAGATTCATTTCCGCTCCTTGCCACCTGCTGAGTGGCGTTGCCGAATGTGAGCAGGGAGTTTGTAGACGTGCCCTTCTCTTTAAACAGCTGAATTTAATCATGTTCTGACCTCCCCTCTTTAGAAAGAAAGTTGGCGTTATGTAAAACCTGAGTACTGACTGTCCAATGTCACTCATTTCTACAAGGAAAGGAAAAGTGCTAGTTAAGAACACCATTAACTTTAATTATGAAAAGTAAGATACATCTGTTTGTTCTTGGAGATGCTTTGGTTTGGTTGAAAGAAAACTGTCCTGGACTAGGAATAAAGAGACATTGATTCCGGCTGTGTACCTCCCATGAACACTGGGTGTTCGGCCACAACTCGCTCTGGACTTTAATTCTGTCATGTGTAACATTGAGAAAAAATTATCTCTAAGGTTACTTTCAGTGCTAAAACAGCAATTTTGTGAAACTAGTCATTAATCAGTAATACATAGTTCCGTATCTTCTAAGAACTTAAAGCTCATTAATGTCATTCATCAGAAAAGCATAATAATTACAATGTATTCCCAATAAGGTCATTCTTTCAAATACATTTCTTATCTAAATGTTAAGTTGTAATTATAAGTCAAGAAAAGCTGAACAAGAATTATTAATATTATACTTTCATGGTCAATCAAAAGAGACATTATAATCTACATTTTTAATAATTAAAAACATTTCAAAAATATAAAACACCATGATCAAAGTTAAAAATAAATGACATACTAACAGATATCTGCAACATAGTAAACAAAGATAGTGTTTAAACCTAGAATATATGTAAAGAATTTCTGCAGATAAATAAGAAAAAGACAAAACATGCAATAAAACACAAACAAAGGATATGAATAGGGAATTCACAAAGAGAAAGTCTCAGGATCAGAAAAAATGCAACTAATAACATAATGAAATTTCTCATTCAACAAGAAAGGAAACAATTTCATCACAGCTGTTGGGAGTGTGTATCTATATAACCTGGTGGTTGGACACTTTAACAAAGTCTAGCAATAATGAAAATACGTCTACCCTGTAACCCAAAAATGTTCAGATATCTACCCTAACAGAAGAATACCTCCCACTTGGTCATAAAGAGATGGATACAGAATTGTTCACTGCAAAGTTGTTTATAACAGCAAAAATATCATTGTCTGTACAGAAATGGGTAAAAAAAAATAGAAGATTAGCAGAATGAAATAGTGTACTGTAGTACATTAAATAAAGTTGGCCCATACATTGGCAAAGATAAAAAAATGTAAAAGCCAGTAGCAGAATGAATAAATAATATGCCATTTACATTAAAAATTTTAAAACAGACCTGGCTAGTGTGGATCAATGGACTGAGTGCCCGCCTGCAAACCAAAGGATCACCAGTTCAATTCCCAGTCAGTGCATATACCTGGGTTGTGGACCAGGTCCCCAGTAGGGGGCATATGAAAGGCAACAGACTGATATTTCTCTCCCTCTCTTTCTCCCTCCCTTATTCTCTAAAAATAAATAAATAAAATCTTTAAAAAATTTTGAAACACCTATGAATTGTATTTTCTACAATAATACGCATAGAACTTACATCAAATACATAGGAATGAACAGTGGAAGAGATAGGAATGGTGGACAATGAAATATTTTTTTGACAATGGAAATTTTAAGTTTACTTATAATTTTTATTAAAATTTATGAACCAAATAACACAGTATGCTAGTATTTATTGATTCTAATGTGTACATATAATTGTTTATGGAACTTCTGTGTACTTATCATTCCTTAATGATTTCATTCCAAAATAATTTGGAAATATGTTACATAAACATACACTTAAGTACTTCTATCCTTCAAAGTCAGTATAAATATTTAAGAATCTAAAATATATTTAATCAAGTCAGTCATAGGATCTATCATTAAATTCTCATGTATTTGTTGATACTATTATTTTCTGATCATACAAGTGACAGTAAAAACTAAAATGAGCATACGCTGCCTCATTTAAGGTAGAATAAACAAAACTGATGGGAATTAAGCATAATCGGGGGATTATAGATATAAAATCTATAAGAATGCCAAGAAGGTGTCTTAGAATTCTCAATGCCTGTTTCAGAAGAGATGAGCTGTAGGATAATCTTCCACACACAGGGTGGACAAAAGTAGTTTATAGTTGTTCATATGGGGAAATAACACAATAATTGACACATAATAACACAAGTCAGGTACTCACAACTGTAAACCTACTCTTTGCCCTGCCCTGTATTCACATATTAGAAGAAACACTTAAAAACTGAAGGACAAAAGAATTAGTCTGAAAAAATGTATATTTCTTATTTACATTATTTCAAAGTTAAATAATATAGTAAGACACTGGCTTGCTTAAAATAACTGAAAGACTCTCAGTTAAGAACATTTAAAAGCATTATATATCACCAATGAGACTGCAGGATTTACTGAAGTCTGACACCCATATATCAGCCCAGTCCTTCACTGTAAATACTCAGCTAAAAGAAGAGTGAAGCTACCTCACACCAGTCAGAATGGCCACCATCAACAAAGCAACAGATACCTGTTGGAGGGGATGTGGAGAGAAGGGAACCCTACTGCACCATTGGTGGGAATGCAGACTGGTGCAGCCATTGTGGAAAACAGTATGGAACTTCCTCAGAAAAATGAAAATGGAACTGCCTTTCAACCCAGCAATTCCACTACTGGGATTATACCCTAAGAATCCTGAAAAACCAATTCAAAAGAACCTATGCACTCCAATGTTCACAGCAGCACAATTCACAATAGCCAAGTGCTGGAAACAACCTAAGTGCCCATCTACAAATGAGTGGATCAAGAAACTATGGTACATTTACACAATGGAATTCTACGCAGCAGAGAGAAAGAAGGAGCTTATACCCTTTGCAACAGCATGGATGGAACTGGAGAGCATTATGCTAAGTGAAATAAGCCAGGCAGTGAGGGACAGATACCATATGATCTCACCTTTAACTGGATCATAATCAACAAAAGCAGAAAGCAAGCAAAACATAACCAGAGACATTGAAATTAAGAACAGTCTAACAATAGCCAGGGGGAGGGGGGAGGGGACAATGGGGAGAAGGGTTTTCAGGATTCATGGTAGAGGACACATGGACAGAACTAAGGGGGAGGAGGGAGGCTGGAGAGGGAGGTGGGGTTGGAGGGGAAGGGAGGAGGGGAGGGGAGACGTTGCAAATAACTGTAATTGAACAACAATAAAGTAATTATTAAAAAAAAGTGAAGCTAAGTTCTGTGAACTTAAAGCATAGTATGAAAGAATCTCTAGGAGCATATGACAGTTACATTGTCTAAGAAAATGTCGAGAAAAATATTTTGATTTGGTCTAGGGCATTCAAACATTAAAACCACACATTTAAAATGTTTCAATTTGGATATTAAAACATTTTGAATTACAGCATTTTTTGGATTTTAGGCCTTGAAAATAATTTAAATAATTTGTCTTAAAAATCAAGAAAAAATTACTTTTACTTTCCAAAGAATGACAAAATGGTGAGAGGTGGGTGGGAGCCCATTAGCGGATAGTTTTAAAGCTTTCTGGTTTGGAGCTCTTACTCTCATAAAGTTATAAACCATTAAGCAAGCACGGGGTTGGGGGGCAGGAGAAGCCAGCAGATCTAGTTCTCAGTAAGACAAAATTTTTACTCACCTCGTTATCTGAAACCAGAACCAATAATCTCATTATTTTTAATGTGTTTCTCTGAATAGGATTAGTCTATTTACAAAAAGTGTACTTATTTGTGAAGGAGACTATTTTCCAATATGCACCTTAAAAGAGTAAATATAAGGTTTCCATAATTGGAACCAGCCAGTGCATAACAAAGAAACAGGAAAAAAAAACAGAGAGCAAAAAGTATTAGGTCAGAACAAGAGAGAATGAGGAAATAAAAATTAAATTGGGATAAAATAAAGAGAAGTGGTTTGGGGAAAGAATCCAAGAAGTGAAAAAAGAGGAAAATTACCTCGGAACAGAGAAAAGAAATAAGACCTAGTAAATCTTGATATTGTTGATTTTATAAGTGATTGTGAAATCGGGCTTCTTTTAAATGGATGTAGCCAATAATACCTGGGAGGACCCGATTTTCAGGTGATCACAGGTACAGCAAAGCACTTTCTGACAAATTAATTTTCAAGTACTTGAGAGCTAGCACGTAGGGAAAATGGAGTCAGTCAGGCTCCCTCACCCAGATGTCTGGGCAGCTATGACTTAACAGTATTCATCTAACCTGGAGTATGGGCCCTCGTGCGCAGAATTACGCTCTGTCCTATAATCTTTTGGCATCCTGCCAGCTTTGTGTGCATTTAGTATGCAAGGGAGTCGGGACTTCCCAATGAAACTTGCAGCTTGTGGCACACGTGGGTCATCCTACCTCAGAATAAAGGCACCTCAGACATACGCACTGCTCCGAGAATTTTCTGCCATCTGCCCCAAACCCATGTGAACCTGCCTGGACTTGACAGGCTGCAAGGCATAGCAAGTTATACCACATTCTGAAGAATAGGAAAGAAATGATTTTACTGTTCATTTTAGGACTTAAATTTCGCCTTAAGGGACCCCTCACATAAAAGTGTGAAGACAGAGACTCAAGAAGAAATTTCTGGAAGGATTCTCCACACCCTTTCTTGACTACAAAGATAACACCTCTCTAAGGACCCTAAAATTCAAATATACTTTGTTTAATGTAGAATTAAATGTAGTTGAAGTGGCTTGGAAGTCCTAGAGGATTTGAGTAACTTTCTGTCGACAGGATGAGTTTATTCTGGATGTACTCAATTATAGAAGTGTCTGATGCAGAGAGATCTGATCAGATCACTGGGAAGGAGTAGAAGAGTCATCCGAAGAGGTTGCCCAAGGCAATGGTAAACAGCCTAGGGCAGGATTGGCAGAGGAGCCGAATGCCTCCAGAGAACATGGATTTATGGGTGAAAATATTTGAAATAAAAGAAGCGTTCTTGGACAGGCTGGTCTAGCTCTTGGGCTCTTCTTCTTCAGGGGTGCCTGTCTGGCCGTGCTGCAGCTGCCTGTGTTTCCCAACCGAAGGTGTTTTGGATGGGAAGGAACTCCAGGCACAGCCTAGGATCAGGCTGGCCTGGCAGAGGGGTCACAGGTTTATTCTTAATTGATAGGTTTAAGTGATTGAAGCTGTAACTAAAGAGTTCAAGAGTTTAGCCTTAATTGCTGGGCCTAAGTGACTACTTCCTGTGGAAAGCTGTTACGCCAAAATTGGGAAGCTTTTAAATAAAGACTCCTTTCCTCTGTCACCAAAACTTTGCCTCTGGAATTTGCCTACAGGGTGGTGGTGGGCAGCAGGACGCCAAGGGCTGTCCAGTAACAGGTCGCCATAAGAAGCATCCAGAGCTGAAAGAATTTCAGTAATATTTTATTTGAGCCCAAACTGAGGACAGTTGCTGTGACACTAGATCTGCCGTGCTGCCGAGAATGGCAGTTTTGTACCTTTTTTATACCTTTAGAATTAAGGAAGGGCCATAAGGAAGATTGCAGGGAGATGGGAGAAAACAAAGCACAGAACAGTTAACATGACCATGTGCTCCCTTGAGGGTGTTCCAGAGGTCTAGAAAAAAGGATTTCTTCTGGCATTGTGTGCTGACCTACAAACTCAAGAATAATGGATATGGCTTGCTTAAGGCAAAGGTAAATCTTTTACTAAAGAAGACACAGGCCTGAGGTGTGACTGCTCACCAGGACCACCCTGTTAGGAATTTCTGATCCAACCCCCCTGTGCGGTCACTTTCCAAAGAACCCCTTTTTTATTTTATTTTATTTTATTTTATTTTATTTTATTTTATTTTACCACAGAAGTTAGCAGCTAAAAAGTAGATACCATTTGGAAATTTTCATTCATCTATCAGGGAAAAAAAGTATCAAGAAAAAGTTTTGTTATCTTTCTCTAAAATTCGATTCAAACAAATCAGTGTTGGGGGAGAGGCCATGGAAAATAAAGTTCCTCCGCATTCACGATCAATGTTCTAAGGGCGGATTTTCCAACCTGGGTCTGCGTCAGCGTGGCCTGGAGACCTTGTCAAAACAGAGATTCCTGGGACCCAATTCTAGAACTTCTAATTCAGTAAATCGGTAGATACTAGGAGATGAGAATTTTTTTCCCATCGATATATGAGATTTACATAATTAAACAGTGACAATTTTGTAATGGAAATTCTAATATTTTTACCAAGATAGTTTAAAAGAATTTTGACTTTTCTCTTTCCAGCCTTCCACTTTCTGGTGGCGGTGGTACAGGGTACCAGAGAGACACTCAGGCAGAAAAGACTACAGTATCAGAAGAGAAGGGTAATTTCTCCTCACTTACCTTATTTTTTCCCAATGTATTTTTTCTCAAGTATATTTCCCAGTATTTCAACACCAAACAGCCCTCAGAGGTCAAGGGCATATTCTCTTAGAGCAGATTTATTAACCAAATCCTTCAGGAAGATCCTCACCAGAAAAACGTTATTAATTGCTGTGGGTTATCATCACACCTGACCATCCAGGCCTGGCGGAGTCAGTTGTTAAGGAGACTTTGTGAGTTTAAGGAGGATATAGTTCCAGTTCACAGAGTTAGAATTATAATGCAGAAGCAATGTTCAAGACCACTCTGATAAAACATGCCAAAAATATCAACTCATGAGGAAAATCCAAATGAATATCTTTCAACCAGCACAGTGTATTGATCTGTGTGAAGAGAAAAGAACAGTAACATAAGACCTCAAAAATGGATGTCAAGCGGGTAAACAGTTTGACATTTATTATGTCAAAGCTATACTTCAAACGCCTGCCCTAAGACATGCATTATTGTTACCTGTGTTTGGTGCTTCTTCCCGCTACTTTGCCATGGCCGTAACTAGGTTCTTTTTTTCCTATTTTTAAATTAAGTTTATAATAGGGTGAAATTGGTTAATAAAATTATAGAGGTTTCAGCTGTACCATGCATCATCTCTATATTGCATTCTGTGTTCACCACCCCAAGTTAGGTCTCTTTCCATCACTATCCTTGCTTTACCCTCTTTACCTTCCCCACCCCACCCCTTCCCTCTGGTAATCAGCATTTCGTTGTCTCTATGAGGGTTTTTTTTCTTTTTTTTGGCTGAATCCCTTCACCTTTATTACCCAGCCCCAACTCCCCTCCCTCTGTCAACTGTCATTCTGTTCTCTGTGTCTATGACAAAACTAAGTTCTGATTTTTGAGAGGGAAACCCTGCTCACAGAATATAAGGAAGATCTCTTTTACTCATTCAAACTCAGAAAGTACAGAGAACATTGGATCTCTGTCATATTTTCTGTAGGGCAATGTTGACTAAATTCTTAGCTGACTAAATGATTACTTCAGAGCTCTACTTGTGAAAGTTTTCTGGTAAAATGGGGCATAGGAAGTATTCATCTCTGCATTTTTACATTTCTCTGGTCTTAAATTAGTCATGGGGTAGGTAAAAACATCAAGTGACTCAAGCAAGATGTAAAAGCTAATGTAAATCCAAAAGTATCTGCTCCACTACTCCTTCTCCAACGGTTTTCCGTGCTCAGAGATTAATGGAAACTTCCTACCAGTGGTGTGCGGGGGCTGGGTCACACTGGCCCATGAGAGCCGATTGTTTACTCTTCCCAACTCTGCGTTCAGTGACAACTCTGGCAGAAGTTAGTAATCCTCCATGATGGGGCTATTTACAGAACAGAATTGGCAAACCCTAGAAATAATAAGGACTTCTGGTTTTCTGGAGAGCCAGTTGTTAAACATTTGCCAACATTCAACTGCTTCCAACTCAACACAAAAGTGCAGCATGTGTTTGTGGCAAATCAACAAGTTTCTGGTCTGATTATCCAGAGTGTGTCACTGTTTTTAATCTGTGTTCAAAAGAGTTCATAATATTTGGCGGGAGTACTTATGCACTCCAACTAATGCACTGCTGAGGCCTACCCAGCCAGAGAACTTTAAGAAATAGCAGGGAAATGCTCTCTTAATGCATTTGTTGACTTCACAGAGGAATGGAGGACCATCTAAAATAATGAGGCCAGTACCAGATGTTTGTTTTATGCATGCAGCAGCAATTTATCTCCAGACCATTTAATGAATAAACTTTATTTTACATAGAAGTACTTTATTTTATTGGAAAAGCTCCACAGTACCAACAATGTGATTTTATCCTTCAAACTTTTCTTAGATCCTTTGTCTTCTTGTCTTTAACACAGAGAAGAAAATCCCACCTTTTTTTACCTCAAGTTTGCTGTAAGAATCTAAAGAAATAATGTATGTAAAAAGTGCTATATAAACTTTAAATCAACAAGCAGATATTTAGTGTGAAAGTCATTTCTTAGGAGTAAAAAGGTAGCTGTGCAATTCCTCTTATTTCTAATTCACAGTTTGAAAATAGTACGTGTATTTCCACAAGTAATAGAAGTTTAAAATGCAGCTTTTTCTACTTTAAGATACTATGTGGATACGTCTATTATTAAGGTTCCATAGCAAATTTGTATACTATCCACATATGGTTTAAAAAATTTAGTGAAATTATGCTGGATTGAAAGAGCAATAGATAAATTTATCAATCTAATACTCAGGGAAATAAGGCACAGAAGGAAGTGATTAATGACAGCACTTGACATTTTCCCTTGAAAGTTTACAAGATACTTTGTAAACAATAAAATTACACCTTACAGTATTGTGTTCATTCTCTTTCAACCTGCCTCATTTAATGAAATAAGCCACTTAACTTCCTAGTGCACTTCATTAAATTAACTCTAAAATGTCTTGTTACAGGTAATTTAGACAAGAAAAAGGCTCAATATTGTATTCATTAACATCCACTTAGTCAAAGAGACTGGTGGATTTGCCCAAAGACTAGTCCAGAAGGTGTAGTAGAACTTCAAAGACACACCAGTAAATTGATTAGGGAATCAGGCAAAGAAATTTCTTTTTAAAACACGAATCACCTGGCCAATTAGCATAAAATCAGGCTGTGGATATGACTTTTGCAATCAAATGGTTCTCAGTTCAATTTGCCAAAAGACAATTTTGCCTAAGGCTGAGTATTATGAATTTACAGCTACATTCAAATGTAATTCAAATAATGGAAGTGTATGATTTCTTTAAAATTCCCATATGGATGATTCCATATGAAAGACATAATTATGACAAGGACATTTCAGAAATAAAATGAATAATTGCTCTAATCCTTCTAGTTCAAGACAGTCGCTATGAAGACATCCACAGTTTTTCATATATTAGGTTTACTAGCGCTTCAGCTGTGCTATAAATTATAATTTTTTCTCCAGTTTGACATTTGGTTTTAGATTTTTTTATTGTGTTTTGTCATGAAAATGATTTACTGTTTTCATAGTAGAATTTACCAAGTTTTTAATGTTACATCTGGATTTTTAGTGATTTTTAGAAAGCCTTTTATATACCCAGGTTATTGAGGAGCTTACACATAGTTTTGTTTTGTTTTTTACTACTGGTATGCATTTTTTTTTTTTTTTTTGTATTTCAGTCCCTGATCCATATGGAGATTTTTTCTTACATATAGTGTGTGACATTGACTATCACTTTCATCTTTTTCAAAATGGCTAGCCACTTATCTTGACATCATTTATGAAAAAGCCTATCTTTGCCCAGATATTCATGACACCATCTTTATTCCATATTTACTTTTCATATGTACCTTGGTCTGTTTCTGGAATTTCTATTATCTGCTGGTTTGTCTATTCATGGGAGAATATTGTGCTGTTTTCATTATAGACAAGATCTCATGAGTCGCAATATCTTGTGAGGCTAGTCCCTTAGAGTTTCTATTTTCCATTGTTATTCTAATTATTCTTACATGATTATTTTTCCACGTGAAATTTAGTATCAATGTTTCTAGCTGCATAAACTAGTTTATTAGTATTTTATTGAAATGTATAAAATTTACACATTACTTTTGGGAGAACTGACATCTTAATGATATTCACTTATTCAGTTGAGAACAATGCTGTGTTTCTTCTGTACAAACCTACGTTTGTGTCTCAGAAATATTTCAAGCTTTTCTTCATATTGGTTTTGGCTATTTTCTGTTATATTTACTTCTAAGTATTAAATTTTCTATAAGATTGAAAATGGGGTTTCACTAATATTTTACCTTCTAATTGGTTGTTTATATACAAGGACTGTCGAGAAAGTATCCAGCCATTTACTATGAAAAATTAAGACATTTATTGAAGTTACAAGATACAAGAAACATTGTACAGAGGACAATGATGCCTCAGTTTCCTTCAAAGTAGGCACCTTGGGGCCTCATACAGTTCTCCCAATAGCCATCAGCTGCCCAGTCATGTTTTCCTGAATCATGGTCTGAAATCTCTTCCCTTTCAAAGGTGATTTTAGTTTTGGGAAAGGCCAGAAGTTGCAGGGCCTCAAATCTGGTCTGTAGGTAGGGGGGCTGAGTCACCTGGGTGATCTGATGTTTTGCGGAAAACCTCTGCATAAGACATTTTGTGTGAGTGGGGACGTTGTCATGATGAAGCTGCTAATCAACAGTTGCCCGTAGCTGTGGCCTTCTGAATCATCTGAATAGTTTCTGCAGAGGAAAGTTCAGGCATAAGGCGATATTTGACGCAGATTCATTGCTCTACTTGCTCAGTCATTTTGAATGCAATGGCCACACAATATATGTGCTCACCCAATGGTAGTTTCCTGCCCCCACTGACTAGTACTGAGAAGTTGTCATTGTTCATGCATGTGCATTCCAGTCCACTCTCCTTGGTTGCCAGGTTACATTGATGTGCAAACCCTTCTGCTTATATTAATCATGGTTGGACTTTTTCTGGACAGACCTCATATATGAAAATTATTGATTTGTCTCATTTGTGTATCTTCCTACCTGACTCAATTTTTTATTGTTTGAAAACATAATATTTAATGATCTCAGGTTTTATAAGTACACTATTATATCTTCTGCTAATAGAGATTTATTTTACCTCATGTAATTCATTGGTCTCCAATTGATTTATTTTATCTAATTGTGTTGGGCAATACCTCCAGTGCAGTATAAAAATAATGGAAGATAAATTAGGAATATTTCCTTTTCCTTATCATGTATGGTGTACATATCTGTGTGTATTTATGTATGTGTATGTGTATATCTGTGTGAGAGAGAGAAAGAGAGAAAAGGATAATCAGCTTTGCATTTCTGAAATAAATACTACTTAATTGTCTTTACATAGTGGGCCTATCTTCATGAATATTTTATTTTTTGGTTTATAAATTTCTTTTTGTGCAATCTTTATTTTTTATTCTATTTTATTAATTATGCTATTACAGTTGCCCTGATATTTCCCCCTTCATCCAGCCCTCCCTAATCCTTCAGGCAATACCCCCACCATGTTCATGTCCATAGATCATATGCATAAGTTCTTTGGCTAGTCCATTTCCTATACTGTACTTTATATCACCATGGCTATTCTGTAACTACCTATTTGTACTTATTAATGCCCTGCCTCTTCACCTATTCCCACATCTGGCATGCTTCCATCTGGCCACCATCAAAACACTCTCTATATCTATGATTCTGTCTCTGTTCTTCTTGTTTGCTTAGGTTGTTTTTCAGATTCAATTGTTGATAGATATGTATTTATTGTCATTTTATTGTTCATAGTTTTGATTTTCTTTTCTTAAATAAGTTTCTTTAACATTTCATATAATAATGGCTTGGTGATGATGAATCCTTTAGTTTTTTATTGTCTGAGAAGCTCTTTATGTGCCCTTCAATTCTAAATGATACCTTGGGTAGAGCAGTCTTGGCTGTAGGTCCCTGCTTTTTGTGACTTTGAATATTTCTTGCCAATCTCTTTTAGCCTACAAAGTTTCTTTTGAGAAATCAGCTGACAGTCTTATGGGAACTCCCCTGTAGGTAAATACTTCTTTTCTCTTGCTGCTTTTAATATTCTCTCTCTATCTTTAAACTTTGACATTTTAATTATGATCTGTCATGGTGTGAGCCTCTTTCCATCCATCTTGTTTGAGACTCTCTGTGTTTCCAGGACTTGTGTGTCTATTGCCTTCACCAAATTAGGGAAGTTCTCTTTC
>PVJI01024976.1:0-21141 GCA_004026765.1 Micronycteris hirsuta | reverse complement strand
GCAATTCCAAAAGCTGGGTTCTTCGAAGCTGAGGAATATTAGTTAATAAAATTCTGGGGATAAGTGAAGATTAGTCTTCCAATCTGTTCTCTTTTGCAATCCCTTTTGTGTGTTACCTAGGTTTCAATAAAAATAATTGCCTGAGAACTCGTGGCATTAGCATTGCGACCCTCATTATCACCATCTTCTGAGAGCTCCAGTAACTAATATCTTTTTTTCAAGTGGAAGACAGAAGGTAACTTTTTTATGATTTTATGTTCTGGTTAGTTTGGGTCTTGAAGCATTTCAGAAACTCAGTATGTACAATATATTGCTGCATAAAATAAGGGGAAAATGTAAAAAGAAATTAAATATATTATAAGAAACTCAAATAAAAAATTATTGACATTTTAATTCAAATTCATGTTGGTAAGTCTATTCTCTAGCAGCAGCAAAAGATATAAACTCTTTTTATTTGTTCATAACTTAGAGCTATAAAAGAATCATTATTAAAATTTTTCTCATATGGTAGCATAGCCTTCAAGTTTAAGAGCTTGGAAAAATAAAGAGAACATGCAGAGTATTAATAGCATCATGAAATTGTGTAGGATTTTGTATATAATGCTTTTTTATCCCTCTGAACGTGTTCACATGCATTTTCTTGTTTGCGACTCACAGCCTGCCTGTGTGATAGGCAGGGAAGGCTTTATTCTTTCTGTCCATCAGAGCTGGATACTGAGGGATGGGGAGTTAAGTTACTTGCCCAAGTGCACCTCACTAGTAAATGACAGGGCCGCTACCGAAAACAAGGCCTCCCACCTGTCCGTCACTGCCAAGTCTTGTACATTCTATTGTCCAATGGCTCTTCCTGTCTCGCTGGTCTGCCCTGGGGCCGTTTTTAATTCTTGGGAAGGTTGCATCTTTCTCCTAGTTGAGAACATCTTAACCCATCTGTATATACATACATCTTTATTTTATCTTCACAGCAAACTAGAATTATTGCACATTTTATAGAAGAGGATGTTATATGACTTTGCAAGGGTCACTCAGCTTGGATCCTGTGTTACAAAATACATCAGCAGACCCAACATCCTGCATTCACTCTCCCATTTTCAGAGAACCTCTTAACCATGTTCTCATTCTACAGTAGACCTTGAGTGCCTCCCTGGGCGCCACAGCAAGGCGACTCTTCCTAGAGCATGTCCACAGTCACAGCATTGCCGCTTGGAGCATCGTCGGGGGCTTCCTGCTGCCAACCGTGTAAATCACCTGCGCCTGTCTTTCTACCCTGCCCCCGCCTCCTCCCCGCGGGTCCTCTCACCGTCAGCCTCCCTGAGTGGTTCTCTTCACAGGGGCTGCGCTTGCTCTCCTGCCTCCTTGCTTTGTGCACCGTATGTTCCACCTGTAATTGACTGACTCTGTGACACTCCATAGCTCAGTCGTCTGTGGACAACTTAAAGGCAGGGACCTATGGGTAGAGTGACATAAAGGATGGGACACTGACTTTGGAGTCAGACCTGTCTGGGTCCAGGTCTCCTGGTTCCCAGTCACCTGGTTCCCATTCTATTGGCAGTGGGCACTGAAGCCAGTCATTAGGCCTTTGCTGGCACTGCCTGTGGGCTTGAAAATAGTGATGTCTGTGTCCTACTCTTAGAGATTTTACTCTAATTTGGGCTGGGGTGTAGCCTGGTCATCAGAATTTCTAAAAGCTCTTCAGACAATTCTGATGAGGAACACAGTTTGAGAGCCAATGATTTAATCTGCCTGAGGAGGTAGATTACAAGTGACTCTCAGAAAACACCTCTCAAAAACAACAACAACAACAGCAACAAAAATACACACCTCTCACCCCGAGTTCCTGGCACCATAGAAGACTGCATGCGTAAAACATCTGGTGGCGTGTGCTCTCCATATGCTGCCCGTAAATGGGGGTCATTATAATTATAATTCAGAGCTGTAGCCTCCACAATACCTAACACAGGGCCTCAAACAGAGTAGGTGCTTAAAACCTAGGTCTAAAATATGAAACATAAGAAAAGCACATGCTTTTGTGACAGAAGTGTGACCTGTCAAAGACCTCTGGTGACAGTGCTTACTGCAAGCAGCCTGTGAACTGCTTTGCAGCTGCAGTTTGCCGTGGTGGGCCTTCTGCCGCTGTGGGCGTGTGCAGGACTTCCACCCGAGGCTGCCACCTGCAATTCCTCTGGGAAGGAGCTGACTATGTGCTGATGCTGTCGTTTCTGAGGGGAGTCGCAGCCTCATTTTCAGGTCTCATGATGGGTCAGTGGCTGGGAGAAAATGCCCACTTTAGAAATAGCTCTTAAGGGTAATGATGGGATTTGACTTCCAGAAAAGCTAAGGGAATGACGAGGAGACCCATTGTTCACCTGCGCTTTGCCCCATGTCAGCTTCATCACATAAAGTTAGGGAGGGCTGATGGTGTTGGTAGAAACTTGGGTAGGCAGCACTGCCTTTGGTTGTGAATTTTTGCCTTGAGGAAATCAATCAAAGGGAAGACGATGGCTTAGAATTATCAAGGCTTTCTTCTGAGGACTGAATAGCTATTAGTAGTCCTTCCTGATGCCAGAGAAAAGAAATGACCACTGAAGATTTGGGATCTTAGTGCTGCTAAGTGAAATGCTTATAGAATAAATAGTACCTCTGATTATGAGGGGTATGAAGAGCTTCATCGCTCTGCAGGGCTTGAGAAAAATGAGATGAGAGGACTCAAACAAGAGC
Organism: Micronycteris hirsuta; assembly: GCA_004026765.1. Taxonomy (NCBI): domain Eukaryota; kingdom Metazoa; phylum Chordata; class Mammalia; order Chiroptera; family Phyllostomidae; genus Micronycteris; species Micronycteris hirsuta. The sequence continues at coordinate 18,423 of PVJI01024976.1, read as the reverse complement.
AGTCAATTATTTTAAAGATGAGCTGGCATCTTTTAATTTCTCACCAGATAATGAAATATCTATTTGAGCCTGAGGCTGTTGTATCATTTCTGATGTAGTCAACAAAATTTATTCAACAGTGACTTATTGAGTGCGTTTCTGTGCCAGGCCCTGGGCCGGGGGCTGGAGACATGCAGAGGAATGAGCCACGGTCACTCTCTGTGGAAACATCAATGTCTGCTGGAGAGAGGTGTAGGATGGAGAGCCGTGCTGACTTCCTGGGGGAGATGTGGCCTCAGTCAGGCTTGAAGGAAGCGGAGGGATTACCCAGGTGGGGAGAGTTGTTGAACAGGTAAAGGCTCTCTGTCCAGGTGAGTTGGTCTTATGCAGGGATGAAGCACTGCCTGTATGAGCAGACAGGTGCACTGGATTCTGAACCCACACAAAGCCACAGAGTACAGACCAGGCCCAGTCCACAGTTACAGAGGGTTGAGCAGGACTGAGCCTCCTTGATGTTGCAGTAGATGGTGGAGTTGGGGGAACAGGAGACAGAGATTCTAACCCCAGTTCTGCCTCATGCCCTGTGTATGACATGAGACACCAAAGCTCCTGGGCTCCAAAATCACCACCTGCTAAATGCAGTCTCTAATAGTCTCTGAACCCCTCAGCATAGGGGCTGAGGTGGGTCAGAGACACTCAGCATCTGCAGAGGCTTCTTGGAGGAAGGCTTTGATGGGGCTCAGGGGAGATGTAATTTTCACAGTTTGGGAGGTTCTCATGTATTCTTCATTCAGGCCTCCTAAAAGCAGTTTATTTTCTGCCCCTCCTCCCTACCCAGGCTGCAGGCAGGGGCTCCATGAAGAAAGAAGTTAGGATGTTATTATGAGCATCTCTCTGAGGATTGAAATCAGCTGAAAGTTCTAAGTCCGTGGAGAGGAAAGAGCATGGGTCGTGGACCCTGAGAGTGGGCTGCAGATTCAGCTGTCAGTTGCTGACAGAGCCACCCAGCTTCTCAGTACAATGAGGGTAATCCCAGGTACTCAATGGCTTGTGAGTGTTTTATTAAATCATCTCTGAAAGAAAGGCCGTAGAAGAAGGGATAGCTGATTGCTAGCATTCAGTAAATTGTAGTCAGCAATATTAATAAGGCCATGACGGTTTTCACGGTGAAGGGGATGCATGATGAGAATTGAAGGGCGATGTCTCAGGCTGGGAGGATTATAGAACCTTTGCCTTCTTTGCCTTGGTCCCCAGGTAACTGTCAGTAGTGTTTATTGAATGAATAAATGAATAACAGAAATGGCCCTCTGGTAGGAATTTTGTTTGCACATCTGACTTTATTATTATACATTAATTTCACCTTTAGTCTATCCTAAAAAATAAAAAGGATTTCTGCAGTGTCATGTATAATGCGATGTTGGATAATTGGGTTCTTGATCAGGTTGGTGGGAAAGAGAACTGATGCTTATTTGGTGCTGACTGTGAGCTTGGTGCTGAAGGCTGTCCTGATGGACAACTTGGATGAAGTCTTGAAGCCAGCAACTCTTGACCCAGAGGGCTGCAGCCCTGAGGTATGCTCTGGCAGGGTGTGGTCTTTAGGACCCACCCTATACCTTTGCCAGGTTTCCTTCATCACAGAGGAGCCACATCTCTCTGTGACTGCTTTTTGAGGAATGCATGTGGCTGAGAAGCAAGGCAGGTATACCTGGGCCTTTCAAGCACTGAGATCCAGCCACAGCCTCATTAGTAGCTGGCAAAGTTAGTGGTCTGGACTTAGACACTCTGCTGAGGAGTAGAGAGCTCATCTCAGAGGATGGCTCCAAGAGAAAAGTCTATCTGACCAAAAGGCATGGCATTGGGGGAGTTTGGGGGGGAGTGTTGAATGACTTGTCTTCAGGAATAAGGGACCTTCAGTGGGCCTGCAACACCTGAGCTTGGGCTGTGGGGCAGAGAGTCTTGGGATGCTGAACCTGCTGGGCTGGGAAAGAATGACGTTTTCAGGAAGCTGGTATTGTCCACTCTGGCAGGTTTCTGGGAAAGGGTGGGGTCTGTGTTTATGTCAGGAGGAAGAGTTTAGCTTAGAAGTCGTGAAGTCTGGTGCTGCGGTGGGGGTGTGATCTGCTGGACTTATCTGCGACAACCCAAGCTTTGTTGTTCCTGTCCCAAGTGGCCAATTTTGTGGTTCTACTCAAGCCCAAGCTGGTTGTAAGCCTGAGCAATGGCCATTTGCTATAAACATTTGGGGAAAAACTTGCAACAACAGGGTGAAGGGGCCTCAAGATGATACTGTCTGTCCCATGAGAATCCTTCTGGGGATGGGAGCCATGGGCAAGGACCGAAGTCTCCAGTCCTCTGCACTCAACCAAGACGACCTTAGCCATAGGACGCTCCCTCTGTACTCCTACCCACATCTAGGTATGGTTCCAGATACATTGTCAGTTGTCCTGCTTTGGGGGAAGTGATACACCAGGCCTGATTTGACCCTGCTCCCCTGCTTCCCCAGAGGTCCATGAAGGGGAGTAGGGTGTTTGTGGAAGGACAGCAGCATCCTTAAGGGAGCCACACTGGCTGAATTTACACTCTTGCTAAATGTTTTACAGCATATGTTGTGCTGAGTAAATTGAAATTGGACAGGAAGGTTTTTAACCAATTCATCAGTTCAAGTAAACCCCTCTTAAGAGGTAGAAATGAGCTCTTATGGGGATAATAGCCACAGGAAAACAAAGCACAATAATATTCTCCTCTTTCCAAATTGTATATAAAATCAATTGTTGGTTCCCTGCTAACGAGTCTAATGTTTTGTGCTATAATTTATTCCAGGAGACCGGGCCTGTGGGGTGTTGGCATGCCAGCGGCCCCCTAGCGCCATACGGAAGTCTCCGGGATTTGTCTCAGAGAGGCGAGCTGAGGGGTGGGTGCTCCGGGATGGGGCTGGAACTTGGGTTCAGTCTGGTGGGTAGTGGTATGGCCCAAGGGTGTGGGGGTGCTGCCTTGCCCTGAGCACCAGCAGGGCACAGGTCCTGCTTTCTTCATTTAATCCCCAGGACACTGTCACTCTGCAGAGGAGGAGCTGAGACTCTGAGTTAGGAAGTGTTTCCTGAAACGCCTCTCAGCTGGTTAGAGAGCTTGGGGTCGTAACCCCTGGGCCTACCTGTGAGAGCTGTAGCTTTCTGGAAACCGACTGGGGAGGGAAGAGGCAGGCATAATTTCAAGAACTGGAATAGGAGGTGCAGGAGCAGGAGGTGGAGCTGAGGGAGTCTGCTAGGCAGCATTTGAGCAAAGGGGCAAAGTCACAAGGGACCTCAGGCATTGGGATGGGGAAGGGGGTGGTGGTGCTTGACAGTGCCCTTTCTCAGGGCAGAGACCATCTGTCATAGGGCCCATGGCTCCCAAGAGCACAGTGTGGGTTCTCCTTAAGTGTCAGGACTAAAGGACTGATGGAGACCTTACGAAGTAAGATTTAGGGATCTTGGTTCCAAGAAAGCACCAATGAAGTCTGATTAAGTCTTAGACACATGGGGTGATAGGAGTAAAAAGCCTCAGGCTTCTTAAAGCACGGTATCATGAAGACCAGGGACTGCGGCCTATTTATAGTGTGTCTCAGCCTGCAGGCCAGGCTGACACATAGTGGGCTGCGAGAGCTTGTCCAGTAGATAGATGAACGAATGGACCATTTTCTTATTGCCTTACTACGGGGAGTGCATCCTCATTGAATCTGCCCCAATGTCACCTGCAGACTTTGTTGTCCCTGGGGAGCTGGCTGAATCATTACCACAGGGGCCACAGCACAAGAGCCACCACGATGACAAGCCTTCATTGAGCTCTTACAGCTTGTCTCATGCTTGCTGAGGACTTTTGACACATTACTTCATGCATTTCTCTTGATGCAGTTAGGTGGCCAGTACTGGGATGCAAATACAGAGGCTTCGGGGCAGAATTAAGCTGACTTGTCCATGGAGGAAGTTCAAATCAAAAGACTGAAGAATATAGCTAACCAAATTATCTGACCCCTGTGCATAAGTTATTGACATTTCAGAATTTATTCAAGACTCTGTCACGGAATATTTCTGCAAAGCATCCAGAGCTGGCAGACCGGCCTGGAAACTGCAGGAAGAGCCTGTTCTGTCACCCTAGAGTCAAGAGTCTCTCCATGTGACATTGCTTGTAGCTCCCTCGTTGGTGTATTCTGACCTTCTCTGCAACCGCCCTGGGATTAAGGCCCAGACAGGCTGGGCAGAGCCATCTAAATTAGCCACAAATCTGAATATTAAGGTGAGAATTACTAACATCTGTCACTTAAGGAAGCAGCTGTGCTTGAGGCACTGGGCCAGGTGCTGTACATGTGGAATCCCACAGAATCCTTAAAACAGTGCAGGGAGTAGATACTACTCTCCTCAGCATACAGATGAGGGAAACTGAGGCTCAGAGATGGGGGTCTTAAACAATTTGTCCAAGGCCACTCGGCCAACAATGATAAAACCAGGAATCAAAGGGAATCTGCCCAGAGTCCCCACCTTCTCACTTGCCCCTACCCCAGTATACCAAGCAACCTGTGATGGATTGCTTGGCCTACCGGGGTGGATGGCTGGGTCAGACGGTGGATGGCTCAGCAGGTGGATGGCTGGGTCAGAAGGAAGAACAATGGTCCCAGGTTCTAGCTTAGTAAGCATCCTGCCATGGGCAAGTCACCTCAGCTCTCCAGTCCTCCTCTGCACATCTCTAATATTAGGTCACTAAACATGCTGAGGGTTGACAACTCTGGCGCTGTTGCGTACAAATATGTGTATGTCTATGGGAATGTGTATATGTGTGTGTGCACGTGCATTTTCATTAGCAAGTGAGGGACCTAGGGCCCTCCCTGCCAACAATTACATGTCCTAGGAGGCAGCTATGTAGTCTGCTCTTTTGGAGACCTCTAATTGTGAAGGGCCTGCCCCTTCCATCTGCCTCCTTTTCTGGCTCCAGCCAGTTGCCATCTGGGCCCAGGTCTGGGAAGGACCAGCAGCCACTTGCAAATAGGAGTCAGTGAAAAAGAAAGGGCAAAACCTCAAAGCCTCCAGAGACTGCCTAGCAGCACTGGCATTTGATTTGTAAGTGAGAATGTGAGTCCGAGTTATTCCTACCGTTTGCTCAGGTCTTCCTGGGTCCTTACCTGATCTCTCATCCTTCACCGAGGGATGGGCAGTAATTCAGAGCCTCACAGGCAAGCAGACTGGAGGTCTGGACAGGGACAGGAGAGGGACTGAAGGGCCACTGAGAACACGAACGTGTGGTGGGGAGAACCCCATGGGCAGGGGATGTTCTTACTAAGAACCTGAGGGCCCTGCTGCCGTAAGACTTCACTATCTGCGTCTCACTGTCTGCCCTCTTGTTCCTTTTGGAATTTCAGATTGGTCCTGAGTGAAATAATGGTGTTAGCCATAAACAGGGCCAATTAGCATGGAGTTTTATACCTGTGCCTTCTTCCCTCATGCATGAATCTCCAAGGACCTGCTAGATTAAGTGTTGTGCCATCAGGATTACTGAGTCTTTGCCGGTATCATACTAATTCCAAAGTCTGCATTATTACAGGGACCCTCCTTTCTTTGCCACGACTTTTCACTAGGTCTGTTTGGCCTGGAAGCTGGGGACAACGCCCCTGGCCAGGCAGCCTGGGCATTGCAGGAAAGCCAGTGCCTGACACAGAACAATATTGCTTCTACATATTGGCAAGGGTAGAGGCCAATCACATTGCATTTTATTTTTCACCTGCTGAGAAAAATACAGCTTTGGAATTGAGGTTATTTTCTGATGCTCTCAGCTCAGCGTGTTCTTAATGTTTCCCTTGCTGGCTTATTTACGTGACACGTGGTGACATGGGTGGGCCACTGCTATTTCTCATTTTGACTGTGAAAGGGGGCTGGCTCTGAGGAAGGTTCCCAAACAGCAGCATCCACTTCTGGGGAGCCCTGTTTTGAGTTCCAACACCAGAGAATGGGCTTGTACAAGGTTGGGGAAGGACCAAGAGGGACATTTCGTCTTAACAGAACTGGGGAGCAGAGAAAAGCAGGGGATCTTTGGAGCACATCTGTTCAATAAATAGTTCAAAACAGCTGAGTTCAACGAGACCCGGTACCTGCTGGTACCAGATGTTACACTAGGCCTTTGCCATAACCCTGATTCTTTTCTCATGAGATAGTTGTAAGTTTGTTTTTGAAATGTTGCTCTGGCAGTAATATCTCCTTTCTTTCTAAAAACTTCCCAACATGTGAGTGTGCGGGACAGAGAGTCAGAGAGCGTGACCCTATAAGCTTAAAGTTCATAGTCTTACATTTTGTTTTGTCACTTACATTGTTTCTGTGCAGAAAGTGCCTAGAAAACAAGAGAGACAGAAATCAAAGTTATTAAAATTTGAAAGCATAGAATATTGTATAGATCCTTCAGTAGTAAGAGAGATGCCAATTAAAACATAACAAGAAACCAATTATTGGTATTTAATTAGCTGATAATTTTTTTTTTTTACCCAAAATGTGTTTTGGGGGATGGTTTCCTATCATCCTGATGCAGGTCCTTCAGAAGGCGCATCCTCTGGAAGCCTCGCTTTTCCTCCCACAGGCGGACGGAGGACTTGGAGCAGCCAACACACACAACTGAAGACGGTGGTGACTGCAGCGTCCTGGGCGTTTCACACCCACGAAGTTGGAATTGCAGCTCTGTGCCAGGCGCTTTGCGTTTCCTCTTCTCTTCTGGAGGGGGATGAAGGAGATCCTTAGCATGTTGTCGTGGGGAGGTGGTCACCGCCAGAAAGAAGTTGTTAAATTTTTGTAAAAAGTGAAATTGTGATACAGTTTAATACAGTCAGGGTACATGATGGTATGAAAACTATTAAATTTATTTTAAGAAGCAAAAAAAACATTGTACGGAAAATGAGTGACTAGAGAATCTGTATGACTGAGCTGTGAATGGCGTTTATGTGGACATAATCATGTAAACACTGAATGATGGGTTCACCAGGGTGGAACGTAACTAGCCATTGCAAGGACTCAGGGTGGGATGCGGTGGTGTGTGTGTATGTCTGTGTGTGTGTGTGTTTAGATGTATGGAGGGAGAGAGAACAAACAGTAAATCCTCATCTTCCTAAGTGGAAAGTCAATAGATAATGCTTCGAGGTGAAAAATGAGGCAGCAACATAAACATGTTTATTCAGAGATACGAAAGTAAATAATGAAAGAACCAGTTAAAATAGTTGCCTTTGGGAAGTAGGAAATGGGGCAGAGGGAAGATTCAGGATAATTGCTATTCTTTTATAACAAGCCCTGTAGAAGTATTTTGACTCTTTTAACTCCGTGTATGTGGAACTTTGATAAGAAGTAGTCACAGATTTTTAAAAAGGAAAATATTAAGAAGTGGACATTTAATACTTACGATTTCCCTGTGCATGTCCTAGGATGCCCATGCCCACTTTGGAGATGAGGTGGTGGGCCTAGGGCTCTGTGAGCGCCTGACCCTCTGACTCCTGTGGTGTACACAGCAGTGGCCTCTGACCCACGATAAGTGACCAGCATTGCAGGAAAGTCTGTGATGACTGCTGGGCTCCCTGCCTCCTCGTGAGGCTCCATTAGCAGAGCCCTTGAGATTTGTCACCAGTTTACTAAGGGTCCAGGGTGAATGTGGGACAATTCAGTTGTCATTTGTCATTCACATTTTTTTTTTGCTCATGAAATTCAGAATAACCTTAGTCCATTTCTTACTCAGCATGTACATAGCTGAAGACCAGGTTCCTAGGAAGAGCTCCAGATGAGGCTTCTTACTTGGTTCTATGAGGACTAATTTTCAATTTTTGGAGATTGAGATGAATTCTTCGCTCTGCTTTTTATTACATCACTGTTGCCATCAGCATCACCTTCGGTCAGTATTTATTTCCAACATTGAACTCTAGGCTTTCCGCTCTCACACTCATCCTTTCTCTCCCTCAGTGATTCCCTGTTTCAGTAAAGGGTACTTCCATTCCTCCACTTGGCCAGGCCATCTCATAGTCATCTGACTCCTGTCTGTTCCTCTCACTCCACATCTCCTCCATTAGGGAAGCCTGGGAGCTCTTCGTCTGTCCATTTGTCTCCTGTACAGTCACCACCCTCGTCCGGGCCACCTTCACCTCTCACCGGGATCACTGCAGTAGTCTGACAGTGCCCTGCTCCTGCCTTGGTCCTCCAGTCTGAAAAAGAAATCTTAAAGCTCTAATGCCTCCCAGGGGCACCTAGAACAGAATTTAAAATCCTCACAATGATTAGCAAGATTCTACAATCTGATCACCTGCTGGCTTCATTTCCCATCGTTCTCTTTCCAGCTTTCTCGGCTTCAGCCACACTGCCCTTCTTGTAGTTTCTTGACCACTGCTCCTGCCTCAGGCCGTTGTGCTTGCTGTTGCCTGCTAGACTCTTCCCCCAGATATCCACATGCCTTGCTCCTTCCTTTCATTTAGGTCTTTGCTTAAATGTAAACTCATCAGAAAGGAGTTCCGTGACTATTTTAGGTAAAATGGTACCTCTATTCCCCTGCACATCACTGTCTACACCCTTCTGCTTTATATTTCTATATAGCATTTGACATTTCTACACTATATTATAAATGTACTTATTTATTTATCTATTTTGACTGTAATCTCTATGAGAATATTTATCATATTTTCTCTCTGAAATATCCACAGCCCGGAAAGGTGCCACTACATAGTAGGCATGTGGTAGATATTTGTTGAACGTCCCAGTGAATGAATTGTGCACCCGCAAATTGGCAGAGTACTTCCAGGCACTACATAGAGACATCAGACTTCTCTGCATCAGACATGTCACCCCTGTGTAGAGTTATGTGAGCACAGGGAGTGGCCCATACTGACTTCCAGCAGGAATTGTGCAGGTAGTGTGCTGCCTTCTTAGTTCCCTCTTGAAAACTCTTGTCTAGAAGCCTGGAATGAATAGCGTGTGGTATTTTGGGGGATGGGCCAGAGAATTCCCTGCAGTCAAAAAACCTTTAAGGGTACGTTTGATGGAGTAAGTCAAAGTGATCTCTGTCCACGGGTCACCTGCGCATATTGGAGTTTACGTTGTATCTCAGTGACATAATTTCTTTTCTTGCAACTTTTTGGAAAATGTCATTTTCTCAACTGACTTTTTGAGAAGTTTTGGCTGTGTGCATGGGAAGTGATACAGGCCCCACTCCCAGATTTCCTGCTTTGTGAAAATGTAGTGATATTTAACAGATACTTTTGAGCATCTGTTATATTCTTAGTTCTGTTCTAGGCAGTAGAGAGGCAAGTGGAATATCAACACTAGAGTTTAAGCCTCTTTGTAGGGTCAAGAGTGACCCATGAGAAAGAGCATGGGTCTGTGTGGGTATTGATGCCTTTAGAGAGTATAGGCCTTGTGTGACTTTTATCATTGCCTGTGCTTCCAGGTGGCTGTGCCAAGCTCCCATTACTCGGACTTTCCTCTTCGACAAATGGAATCCCAGACGTTAATGAAATGTCGATGAGTCTTACTGCCAGTTCAGTTTTCTGGCTCTATCTAATTAGAATTAAATGGTGGGAGAGGTTAGGCAGACTAAATCAAAGGAACAAAGAGAGTTCAGGCTTCCACACTGTGTCCCTGCGTTTGCTGAATCAATTTCAATTAGTTGCATAAAGCCGTTTGGCTGTTTTGTGAAGCAAGATGGATGCCTTTTCAGAAAGAATCCGCTCCTGCCACTTATCCACATTGACTTTGGGCCACCTTGTGGCCCTGAGAACCTCTGTCTCACTTGGGTTCATAATGCAAGAAAAGGTGGGTTTCCAGGCTGGGACTCACTGGTAGAGAAAAAGGAGGTAATTCTGTCTGTTTTCAAGGCTGCCCAGCCCTCCTTTCCTGATATCTGTGCTGAGTATTCAAACGTGGCTGGCAGGAGAGTTGCCATCATTTGTGTGTTCTCTCCTTCTGCGGGCAGGGCAAGGAGGAATAGGCTTGAGAGATGACGAGCTTGCTAATTCAGGCAATGATACATATATTTGCTATTCAAAAGAAGCCAAATGTTCTGGGGGCAGCTTTTCCCAGTTGAATTAAGTATTCATCAGCAAGTTAAAATATACTACTGATTTTTGGTCTGTTTATGTGTTTGTTTCTAGTTGAATCTTTTATATTTTTTGGTATATTATTACAAATTTATTTTTAGATGACAGGTGGCCAAATGAATTTATTACATCCTCCAATTATACTTTAGAGAGGCCATTTGGTATTAATTTTTAATATGTTTATACTTGTGAATCATAGTGTATCATATTAATATTGGGAGGATTATCAGTGGGGAGGGAGAGAATGGGAGGAAAGGTCCGGGGAATAAGAAGCATAATTGGTAGGCATAAGATAGACAGGGGGAGGTTAAGAGTAGTATAGGAAATAAAAAAGCCAAAGAACTTATATGTACGACCCATGGACATGAACTAAGGGAGGGGGATGCTGGAATGAGGGGGGTGCAGGGCAGAAGAGGGATAAAGTGGAGAAAAAAATTGGGACAACGGTAATAGCATAATCAATAAAATGTACTTAAAAAATCTTAATTTTTTTTTTTTTAGTTACAAATTCTCATGGGTTCCTAAGTGAATATAATACTCATCATATTAAAGTGCTTCTGTGGGGGATTAATTTCTGATGATAATTATTGATAGAAGTGCTAGCAGGTCTTTTGACAATGCTCAAAGAGGCTTCTTTATTTGGCGTATGCAAGTTACAAACTGTCATAGATCTGAGAAAGGTATGAATCAGGAAAAAGCCTTGCCAACTCTGCCCCACCACTGGGTGGCAGGATTCAGAACCTAATCTGTTTATGAGTGGAGGTTCAGCCATAGTTTCATGGTATCGCCACTAAAAAAATCCTCCTGTGAGGTATTTACATCATGGGTAAAGTCTAAAACTAGCTTTTGTTGCATTCTATGAAGACGAAATGTACATAAATAAAATAAGAGTACAAAATAAAAAAAATAAGGATGCTAAAAATTAATAGGAAGCAGACATAATCAGATAACGATGAGATGAGATGACTGATGTTGGTACTGGGCAGATTCCAGATATTCATTCAAAGAGAAATGCGTGTCTCGATGTCTGTGCCCTAGGGTTCCGAGTGAACAGTACCCCAAAGCAGTCACTGATATTTTAGGAACAAAAGCAACAAACTTCAAAGATTAGCTCTCTCCTATGTGAAATTTGCCTCTAATCTGTTTTTTTTTTTCCTTAATGTTTCTGGCAGGGTTTGGGGTTGGTTTTGGCATGTTCTATCTGCATGTTTTGATCAGTGAAACTTGATTATGTATGTGTTATTCACCTCTCATAAGCAGCCACTCATGTGGAAATCTGTTTATGAAAAGAATGGACTGAAAAAAAGATGGGAGGGGTGGTTTTTGTCTGATTTAATATAATCTAACCACATTAAAATCTTATTTAGCAAAGAAGTTTTAAGCTGTGGGTTTCCTCTGGAGAAATAGGCCTGAACGCACTCTTGAGAGAAATGAGTTCTTTCCTTAATTTATTATCATAACTTGGTCCACATACTCATTCCAATGCCTAGAAATAATCCCGTTTTAACCTTACAGCCATCAGAATCCGTGTGCCATTATATTTTGAACTTTGGTTACAGGAGAAATTATTGCATATTACTAAGACTGTTATCTATTGGATTTCTAAAGTACAGAATTTTGTGTGTAGAGCTTATTTTCATTAAATCTTTAAATACCCATGTAATTTAAATTTTTTGGAGAATCAAAATGGCACTTTTATTCACTACAATATAGTATTAAACCATGTAATAATTTAATATTTAAAAATTAATTCCCAGGTTATTTAGAAGGTACTGTGTATTTTGTTTGGTTCTGTGTAAAGTGCTTTACATTTTAAATGGTAGCTTACTCCATCAATAGCATGTTATTAACTTTGCATATTTGTAATAAGATGAAATTAAAACCCAGCAGCCTAATGCTTCTAAAAATGAATCTATAAAGCAGTATTATTTTTTAATCATTTGTAACTTGATTCCACCTCCCAAAATGTTCTCCTTTCATTACATTTCTTTTTTTGTCTCTCTTGGTTCTTTCTTGGAACCAGAGTAACATTTCTTGGAGTCAGTCCATGAATTGATCCATCTCTTTAGGGAGCCAAGCAATGGGTTGTGTATAATGATGGCCTGGCTGAAAATGCTCGTCATGGGAGTTGAAGGAGGGGCAAGAGGGGACTTGCTGGAGCGTGGGTGTGAGGAAGCCGTGGAGACCAGGGGTTGCAGGCACCGTAACTGCGGAGACCAACACGTTCTAATCTTCGCCAAGAGCGTAGGTTCTTGTTACTCCAGGAACTATTCTCCAGGATGACCTCTGGTTATGGAGGCTACAGGTGGTCAGTGTCCCTCACAAACAAGGAATGTCATCAAAAATGCTTTCTCAAGAGAGTCAAGTGTCATCCACCCAAGATAATGCATCTAGTCTCTCTCTCTGCTCCTCTCCTCCCTTCAACCCATTCCCATTTGGTTTCTGTAGGTGTACATCATTGAGACTGTTCTCCACTCACTGCCCACTCCAGTGGGCACTTCTCCACTCTTCTGTTGCTGGACCTCTCAGCAGCTTTTAACGTAGGCGGCCACCTTTTTCTCTCTGAAGCATTGCCTTCTCTTCACTGCCGGGACACCAGACCTCCTACCCTTTTCCCTCCATACCACCCTTTCCTGTCTCCAACTGCTCTGACCATTTGATGTTGGCAGTTCCTTAGGCTGTGTCCCAGGTGCTCTTCTCAGCTCTCCCTGAATCATCCCTAGTTGATCCCATCCAGTATTGTGATGAAATGTCGTAAATACCATCACAACATGACAGTTTCTAGAAGCTACACCTTCTATCTCCAGTTCTCTACTTGATATTTCCACTTGGGTTCCAGTTGAATATTTCAAAGGTCAAAACAGAACTCTAGTTTTTTTTTCCTTTTCATATTTGTACCACATACTTGCTCCAGCAAAAAACAAAAACAAACAAACAAAAACCTTTACCCATTACATTTAAACCAGCAACAATGCCATCAGCAAAATGTGTCCGAGGTCTGTCCACTTCCCTCTATCTCTACCGCCACAGTCAAGTACACGTCGTTGTCTGTCACCTTCGCCTACATCACCTGTTATCTGCTTTCCTGCTTCTGCTTTCCATATCTTTTCAACGGCTCTTTCTCCACAGGCATTCTTTACTCAACAGATTTTTTGAAGACAAATAAGATCATATTATTCCCTGGCTTAGAAACCTCCATGGATTACCAGCTGTATTCTGCCTAAAATCCAAACCCAACCATAACAGATGAGGCTCACAGGGCAGAGTGGACTGGACTGAGGCTAGCTTTGAGGAGACCACTAAGGAGCTGGCCATTTCTTCTAAGTAAGGAGTAAGGAAGGAGCACTCCATAAAATGGGGTGGAACAGAAATAAATGAGCTTTTTGAGTTTTGTGTCTCATAAAATTTCTTAGATATTCCTCCCGGCTTTAAATCAATCATTTGATGAACAGGCCTTCTAGGTTGTTCTCTAGATTGAGGTTCCTAATTGGAGGTCCATGGCTGTGTACGTCCTGAAACTCTGACATTGTTTGCAAAATTGTGTGTGTGTGTGTGTGTGTGTGATTATGTGTTAGTGTTCTCACAAACTGTTTTTCCTGGAGGGAGAGTCCATTGATTTCACTAGCTTCTCAAAGAGTTCTGTAGCTGCCACTAGAATACCTTCTTCATATACAGTGACTTAGGGATAAAGCTGAGGAGGAAAAGGTAATAGAATCTTGGTTGCTGTGGGATTCCTTCGGGGTCTGTGTTTAGGGCCTGGTTGCTGAGAGGTCCAGTTTGTTACCCACCCTGCAGCACTGTCTGGTGGGACTTCCCGCGATGATGGGAATGTTCTATATCTGCGCTATTCGCATGGTAGGTACTAGCAATGTGTACACTTGAAATGTATCTTATGTGCCTGAGAAACTGACTTTTTAAAACTTTATCTAATTTTAATTAATTGAAATTGAAATAGCCACACACGGCCAGAGGCTAGCACATTGGACAAAGCAAATTTAAGCCTTGCTGTCTAAGTCTGGCTTGATGTTAGTTAATTGCTCCTGATGTCCTTCAGCGTGTTAGAGCTTCCTGAGCTCCTCAACATCTGTCTTCCCAGGCCGGCCTGACCCTAGGGGTAGATCAGATGTGCTGTCTTCTACTGTATTATTGAGGAAACACAGTCACGTTTGCATAATTTGCCTGGTTTCCAGGAATATAACTGAATTTTTAGAGAGCAAGTTCCAGAATGTGTTGAAAAATTTAAAATAAATTATATGTATACATAAAAATTTTCTTGTGAATCATTACTATAATTATTAATAATAACAGCCGCCTTTTATCATGTCTTTATGGCGGTACTTGGTGTTGGTACTTGGTGTTGTGCTGTGGTATCTCATTGCTTTCCATTCCACACTCCTGGGAGTGTCTGATCCAGACCCAAAGAGGCTTAGGGTCTTGTCCACTGTCAGTGACAGAGCTGTATGTCTAACCTTCTGTTATCTGCATTCCCGCAGGTAGTCCCCAGCCCCTATTCCCCTTCACTTGTCACAGGATATGGCATTCTATAGGGAGGAGTCTGTTCAGTCCGCGCCTGCTGCCCCACTTCTACGGAGCACATTCAGCTTCTGTCATGCATGGTGGCAGAGACCCTGTTTCCCTCCCCTTCAGCCCACGCAGCTCGGGGCCTACCTTAAATGTTCTCTGTTGCTCTGAGTGGATCTCCTCCAGCCTCACTTTTCTTTATGAAATTGCGCGTTCCTGTATTGCTTGATCACACTCAGCTCTGCTGTTTGTGGTAGGTCAGTGTTGGTGCAGTTTTACCTGGTCATAAGGAGAAGTACATCTCTCAAGGTTAATACAGCTCTGGCCCCAGGACACAGAGAGCCCGAGACCTGGGTTTGTCAGCCAATTCCATTGCACACTCAGGGGCTGGCTTTGGGCGGGTGTTGCTGGGCCGTATTTGAAAGGTAGCGGAGATGCCTAAGAGACAGGATTGGTATGAGGTCTGGGTATCTACCGGGAAAGATACATGTGAGCATCTCAGCGATTGTTCTTATATACCCTCCTTTACTTAAGGTTGTGGCGTGCATGCCTATGATCTAGCTTGAGGCCGTTTAAAAGATTCCCCTTGCTATACAGGTCCTAAGAAGGCAAGGCACCCTCAGTGATTTAGTTCCTCTATCTTTTAGAGAATCAAGTATTTTCAGTAATCCAATTAATGTAAACTGAAAGTGTAACTACCTTTTCCTTTCAGCTCATACCATTTCAAAAGATATCAGGCAATGGCCGTGACCAGTGCTAGACCCTTACAAACTGCTGGTGGTGGGTGCTGTGGGCGTGCATATCAACTGGTCTTAAAATGTTTACACCCCTGCATTCAGTAATTAAGGTTGTAGAAATTTGCCGTAAGACAATGGTATAAGAACTGGAAAAAAAAAACTTATACTTAAAATGTTAATTGCCATATTATCTCTAACAGGAAGCACTGGGTGGCAACGGAGCCTCTGAAAACAGGTAACAAAGTAGCTGGCTGCATTCATAGTTCCCACCTTTCAGCTTGGCTCCCAAGTAGTCCCACCTTTCTCATCATTCAGGGACTCTTTCCAGAGATGGCCATTCTGTCATTGGTTCAGACCTTATATTTTATAGGTAAGGGAGATGTTAAATAAAAAAGTATAAACAGTTCCTTAAAACTAGTTTTTCCTGAAAACCAGAACACAGCACAGGGATGTTGTTGCTGGCAGTGGAATTTACTCACCTCAGACTGTAGAAGGCTTCTGGGTTTTCCGTCTCCAGTGCCCTCGATCATCCTGGTGTGATCCATTGAGGTGCCAGGCACACACACAAAAATCAGATTGCACATTTTGAGGGCAATACCGGTGAGTCTGAACCTTTGGTGAGTTCAGCCTCTGAGCTGCAGTACTGGAGCAAATTAAATAGGTTGCTTTTGATTTCGTTCTTGGAAACCTGTACCACCTGTATTGCAGATGCTGTTGGTACTCTGAATTCTCCTGAACAGCAAGGAAGAAGGAAGCAGTTCTCATGGGGAATGAGAAGGGTCAATTTGAATTTTCAGCAACAGAACGGGCCAGATTGCAGTTTAAAACTGGAAGGCCAGCACTCGATATCTTTTAGCTTTTCTAGTTGTGTTAACACTGTGCCACTGGCAGTATTCTCAAGACACCTTAATGGGAGTGCTGCTGCTTTTAGAGCCCAGGGGCATTTGCTCAGCAGGGATGGAGCCAGTGAAGCTCCTGCCCTGATGGCTGTGTGTTTGCCCTCTCAGGGAAGCGCCGACTTGGAGCCACAAGCCAGGGTGGCAAAGATTTCCTTTATGTTGCTGGGCCTAATTAGACTCTCCCTTTAAATTTAATGCATTAAAAACAAAGAACCAAGAAAAACAAATCATGCTACCTTTAAAAAGATAGGCCATCTTCATCTGGGTAGAATTTTAAAGTTAACAGTATTGAGAGCACAGCCCCAACGTACAGAAACCTCCAAATATGGAGGCTCCTTGATCCATATCCACGGTATTTGTGGAGCATCAGTCACATTGGCAGTTTTCAGTGATCAAATGCTTGTTAATTATCTACTATATGCTGATTGCTCTGCTCGGTAGTGAGATACAAGGATGAATAAGGTATATAGTTTGTGCCCCAAGGATTTCATAGTCTTCATGGGAAGACTAAGAAATAAACGGACTTCTGGAAGCTGTGGGAGCATTGGGAGGGCCACCTTCCTGGCCTGTGAGATTAGGTAGGCTTCCTGCAGAGGCAAAGTTATACTGTGGTACAATGTGAGAGGTGAGAAGGATGTATAAGCAGAGAAAAGTGCAAGTAGTCATCAGAGAGCGAGGTGGCATTTCAGTGTTGGGGAGCTAAGTTTTGTTCCCTTGCAAAGGAAAGTCTACTGCTGGTTGGTGGGGGCCTACCTGGATTTGGAGATTTTTATTTTTTTATCCTCACCTGAGGATGTGCTTATTGATTGTAGAGGGAAGGGAGCGAGAGAGAGAAACACTGATGTGAGAAACATTGATCGATTGCCTCTTACGTGCTCCAGCTAGGGACCAAACCCACAATCTAGGCATGTGTCCTGACCAGGAATCATACCTGCGACCTTTCCTTTTATGGGACAGCACCCCAACCAGCTGAGCCACACTGGCCAGGGTGAATTTGGAGATTTTTATATAAATAAATTTTATTAGGAGTCTGGGGCTTGTAACACAGATGGATTTGTGTGTGATTATTTAAGTCACCCTCGGTAAACTCAAGGGCAGAGTGTGATAGGCATGTGTCGTTCCATGTGTGCAGTATGGAAAGCAGTCCAGCCGCATTCCTTCCTCAGTGGGGACAGGGAACGCCCTCTCCCCTGGGACAGGCTTTCTTGTCTGCTTGACAATTTGGAAAGCACCTCGACTTTTGTTCTTCAGTCATCCTTGCAGTTGCCTTTGAAGGCAGGACTGATAGTTAACCCAGGTCATGCAGGTGGAAGATGGTCAGTTTGGTCCAGGACCTCTCTGGGTTTTCAGCTCTGGTGTTGCAACCTCTATCAGCGCCCTCCAGCTCTGCTCGTCTTGGCCTTGGGTGTGTGGGGCCTCGCAGACACCTGAGCTCTACCTACCACCTAAGGGTCTGGACCCTCTTTTCCTCAGCCTACCGTGGGCCCACATTTCCCCTTCTGCTCCCTCTTCTTCATGCTCTCAGGCTACAGCTTTCTTCTCCCTCTGCCTTTCTGAAGGTTTTCACTTCTGCTTGGTTTTCTGCTCCCTTTTGGCAGGGTTGCTGCCCTCCGCATCTGGCTTGTGCCCCTTCCCTCCACACGGCTTGTCACAGAGTTCTCCACCTCTCCGTCCCTTGGTGTCTCCCTGTGCTCTGCCTGCCCTCGTTTCCCCAGGCCTGAAGTAAAGGCCGCCTTCTCCTGGGGCCGGAGCTGTCAGAACCTGCACGGGTGAGATATCCCGGAATCTCCCTGAGCCTTTTGATGTCTTAGCTCTAAAAGGGGGATGTGGAAATTGATTAGGGTAACGTTTTCAACAGTTCTGCATTGAGCTTCCTGCATCCGGGGTGCCAACAAACGGCAAGCTCCTTCTTCCCACCCATAGTAAGCAAACCTCCCTGCAGGGTGCTGCCATTAGGCGTCTCCTGCCCCCTCTGTTGGTCCGTAACACTCCCCAGTTTCCTTCCTTCTAAAGGATGCCTGTCAGCAACAGTGAGCCAGGGTGTCCAACCAACCTGTGGCCTGTGGGCCGCATGCAGCCCTATGAATGTGGCCCAACACAAAATTGGAAATTTACGTAAGACATTACGAGATTTTTTTGTGATTACGTGCGGCAGTGTATTTAATGTGTGGCCCGAGACAACTCTTCTTCTCCAGTGTGGTGCCAAAAG
>PVJI01024975.1:0-21128 GCA_004026765.1 Micronycteris hirsuta | reverse complement strand
TTTTTTGTAGAAGGTGTGAGACTTAAGTCAAGATTTATTTTTATGTCTATGGATATCCAGTTGCTTCAGCAACTTTTGTTAGAGGGACTATCTTCAACTGCTTTTGCCCTTGATCAAAAAGAAGTTGGACATACTTTTGTGGTTCTATTTCTTGATTCTCCATTCTGTTCCATTGACCTCTGTGTCTATCTTTCTGCCTGCCTGTAACTCAGGGTTTTGATTAGTCTAGCTAGATAATAGGTCTTAAAATTGGGTAGACTGATTACTCCCTCTTTATTCTCATGATTCAAAGTGTTTTGGCTCTTCTCATTTCTATGCCTTCTCATTTAAGTTTTAGAATAATATTGTGTATATTCACCAAAAGTCTTCCTGAGATTTTGAGAGGAATTCTGTTAAATATATGTCAGTTTGAGAAGAATTCATGCTTTTACTGTGTGGAATCTTATAATCCATGCAATTAGTAGATCCCTCCATTTATTTACACGTTCTTTGATTTCTCTTTTTAGTTTTCAGCACATTGTTTTGTACAAGTTTTGTTAGACTTTACCTAAGTAATTTTAAGTAAGTCTAAATGGTATTGTATTATTAATTTTGGTGTCCCCATGTTCATTGCTATTATATAAAAATACAATTAATTTCCGTGTGTTTATCTTGTATCCTGCAACTTTGCAAATTTGTTAGTTTTGAAATGTTTTTGTAGATTACTTGGGCTTCTCTCTGTAGAAAGGCAATCATGTCATCTGCAAAGAGGGGCAGTTTTGTTTCTTTCTTTGTAATTCATGTGTCCCTTATTTCCTTTTTTTTGCTTCATCGCTCTGCCTGGAACTTCCAGCACAATGCTGCACACGGTGCTGAGGGTGCACGTCCTTGCCTTGCTCCTGACCTTGGGGGAATCCTCTGAGTCCCCATTGTTGATTATAATGCTAGCTGTAAGTTTGAAGACACTTTTTATCAAGTTGAGGAAGTTTCATTCTTTTTTTCTGAGAGTTTTTTTTAACACGAATGTTTATTGAATTTTGTCAAATGCTTTTCTACTTCGGTTGATATGATCATGGTATTTTTTTTTCTTTTGCCAGTTTACATGGTGGATTGATTGATTTTCAAATATTAAACCAGCATTGTATCCCCAGAATAAACCCCACTTGGTCATGGTATGTACTTTATTTTATATATTGCTGAATTATTTTGCTAATATTTTATTAAGAATTATGATTAAGGGTATTGGTCTGTGGTTGTGTGTGTGTGTTTGGTTTTCTGATCAGAGTCATACTAGCTTTATAAAATCAGTTGGGAAGTGTTTTTCTCTCTCTTGTTTTCTGGAAAAGGTTGTGTAGAATTAGTGTTAATACTTTTTAAAATGTTTTGTAGAATTCTCCAGTGAAACCATCTGCTTCTGGAGATTTCTTTTTTGGTATTTTTTAAATTATGAACTTAATCATCTCAGTTATAAAGCTATTTAAATTTTTAATTTCATACTGAGTGAGTTTTCATGGTTTGTATTTGTAAAGAAGTTGTCCATTTCATCTACATTTTCAAATTTACATGTGTAGAGTTATCTTCAGTTTTCCTTTGTTATTCTTCTAATGTTTGTAAGATCTGTGGTGGTATCTGTGTTTCATCTTTGATGCCTTCTCACAGGCTGGCAAGAATGGAAGTCTTGGCTCCCCACACAGCCTTTGCCAGCTGGGTGGAAATAGAGCCACGGTTTTTTTCTGTGGCTTTGGCTAGAGTAGAGCAGTTATTGACTTAAAGTTTTTGGCATTGTTAAACCATCTTTTTCCTCCTGGTCCTCTGGCTAGCAAGAATAGGTTTTGTTTTTAAGATGTTTTGTTTACTTATTTTTAGAGAGAGGGGAAAGGAGGGAGGGAGAGAAGCATGGATGGAAACATGGACAGGTTGCTTCTCATGTGCCCCAACAGGGAACCAAACCTGTCACCCAGGCATGTGTCCCGCCCGACCAACAGTCAAACCAGTGACCCTTCCCTTTGCGGGACGATGCCCAACCACCTGAGCGACATTGGTCAGGGCTGGAGAGTAGATTTGTCTGTGTACCTTTGTGTTCCCGGGTCACTGGCTTCTTTGGTTCCGAGTCTCGGATCTCGGAGCCCAGTAACAGCAATGACAACAACAGCGACGACTCAGGACGTTCGCCACCGCGTTGCTCCTTGGGACCAAGGTCCCTAGTGGGTCTGCTGTCTTCTCTCCACCTTTCAGAGTCTTATGTTTGTTTTATAGATAGTGTCCAGGGCTCTTCATTGTACTGAGTGGGAGAAATAGAGAAAAATACATCTATCTTTCTGGGGGTAGAAGTCAAGACTTCTCACTTTTTTAAAGATTTTATGTATTTATTTTTAGAGAGAGAAGGGAAGGAGAAAGAGAGGGAGAGAAACATCAATGGGTGGTTGCCCCTCATGTACCCCCTACTGGGGACCTGGCCCGCAACCCAGGCATGTGCCCTGACTGGGAATCGAACCGGTGACCCTTTGCTTTGCAGTCCGGTGCTCAATCCACTGAGCCACACCAGCCATGGCAAGACTTCTCACTTTGAAGTAACCTGATTGATGTTTCCTACAATCTATGACATTTAGGAGTTGGCAGTTAAGTTGAGGGAACACAGTCAGTACACATGCACAAGGGATGGATATAGGACAGATTTAATGTCGTGCTAACCTGTGAAGTGTCAGAACATCCGGACAGTAAGGATTCGGAAAAGAAAGGACACAGAGCAAAGACTGAAGAAGCATCTGTGCGTTCATGGATAGTGTCAAATGTTGTGTTTGGATAGTGGAATGGGTAGTCTTGCTCCACCCTTGGAGGTTTGAAAGTTAACTGATAACTATGTGGCTTATTTAGTTCTTTTTGTTTGCATAGACAGGACTCATTTCCATGATAGCACCACCATACTCCATTCTATCAATTTATTTGGTAGGTTTGTTCAGAGATTAGTATCACAGTAAGCACCATCCAATCCCCATGCAGACCGAGGCTCGCAGGACACAATGCTGAATTCCAGATGGATCGTTTTAGACATCGTTTTAAGATAGAAAATTCACAGGCATCCAGGTATTTTCAAAAGATACTCTGTTGTGCTCTGGACATGCAGAGGTCCAGGTTTTCCCATTTATATTCAGGTGTGTTGGCATTGTGTTATACATGGCATGGTCTCGCATAACTTTGAGGGACAAAGGATGGGTGCACTGTTGGCATAATGTGGGTGTGGCTTTAAGCAGGGGGCATGGAAGGGTGTGGGTGTGGCGGGTGGTCTCCTCTGGGGCCCCTTGGCTTCATTCTTGCCTTCCTGCTACCGCCCCTGCAGCCTTCCTCCCTCCACTGCTTCATGAAAAGGGTAGAAATTTTGAGAACCTTTAGATCCGTAGGCTTCTCTCTGGGCATGTTCCTCATTGTAAAAGTGGCAAGATGTTATTCTGGAAATTTAGCCTTTCCAATTCACTGTTTTAGGCTGTAAAATGGTCATCATAATGCTGTAGCCTTCCCCCAGTTAAAAACTATCCCTAGCAAGATTTACAAAGACAGTCACGTTGGTTGTGGAAGACACAGCTGACCCCAGAAATTAAAGCGAGTGCTTTCTCATGAATTTCTTCAGCTAATACTGTTCCTTAGGTCTCTGCTTACCTATCTGTGAGTCTTATGTTCTAGGAACTATCTTGTAGGAATAAGAGAGACATTATTGGTAAAGTATATTTAGCTCCTAAGAAGATGATAATCATGTGAGCCTACCATAGAAAGATAATAAGATTGTCATCCAATTACGAATTGCATGCAATGATAACAGAAAACTTGAAAAAAAAAAACCAGCGTAAATAAATAGGTTTCATTTTCCTTACACAGAAGCGTTCCAGAGGTGGGCGATCTCGGGCTGGAATGGCAGTTCCCTACGGCCGTTAATACACCAGACTGCTTTGTCATTCTCGGGGTAGCTTCCAGCCGCAAAATGGCTATTGGAACTCCAGCCAACACTTCTATTCCAGCTATTAAGAAAGTGAAGAGAAGAAGGAAAAAGCATATATGTACCAACTCAGTCCCTATTTTATAGGAATTCTCCTTAAGCCTAACCAAAAAATTCTTATATCTCATTGGCTCAAGGTTAGCCACATGGTTCCCTCTCTTCAGTGGGAGACGGGAAATGGCATTTGCTTTGCCTGAGCACACCCCTCAATCACAGGGCTGTTACTAAAAAGGGAGGGAAAATTAGATACTTAGTAGACAGGTATACACTCTGCAGCAAAAAATGCTACAGATCAACTCACGCCTTTTTTTTCCCCCACTATAACTGGGGATTTCAAATAGTCACAAATTTGAAAGGAAGTGTCCATATACACTGTCAAATTATGTCATTCAAAGCAAGAATGTTCCCAAGTTGCCAGGCCACTGGGAAGGTCCAGGGATTCAAGTGGCGGAATTAAGGGACAGAAAATGTTGCTGCTTCTTCACAAGTTCCCATGTGTGCTCTGAGCTGGCTCAGCCCTAATCCTAATTTCCAACAACATTAACCCGTGTACTTTATAGAGCAGTTTACCATACAGAGCGCTGCCACGGTTGTGAACCTCGTTTACTCCTCTTCACATCCCAGTGGGATGGGATGAATGGTGGTATCTCCACTTTGCAGGTGAAGAGGAGAAGGCTCGGGTGTAAACGACTGGCCGTGGCCACAGTGTGGTGGGGCTGGGCTCTAGGTCTACTGACTGCAGACCCAACCTCCTTCTTTTCCACTCTGGCTAATAGCACCTGACATCCATGTGTGTGTTCTGATGTAACAAACGCACATGTATCTCTACAGTCTCATCTGATGCTGTGGGAAGGAGACAGAAGGTTCCTATCATTGCCATTCTGTAGCTGTGGAAATTGAGAGGTAACCGTTATAAAGAAGGCACCTGGGGCTGGAACCCCCATGGCAAAGCCCTTTATTACAACAGAGCCCTTTATTTTGGGTTGACTCTCTCAGGAGGGTGGGAGTACCCCATGAGGAGGCCTTTCTCACATGCTCGCATTGGCACGGAGCACAGTCTGGGCGGGTGGAGGTGGGGTTGTCTCCTTCCCCTCCCCGCTTCCTTCCGTGAAGGGCCCCAGTCCCCTTACCCTCCTGGTGGCCCCTGCAGGATGCCCCAGCAGCCTCTGCGTAACTCATGGGGAGGAGGAGAAAGTGTTCCCAAGGGATTGCCCTGAGAAATGTTTTCTTTTCCCAGGAGACATATTTGACACCAGATAAAGGGGCCGTGTGGAAAACAAACTCTGCAGTGTTGTGCTTGGTGTTACTGCTTGCTTTCCCCCCTCTGCTGCCCTCTCTGTCTCACACACGTGCCTCTGAGGACAGCTCGCTGTAAAACTAACTCCCTTCCATGGGGATTTGCCTTCTGGTGAGCATTTCTCTCTGAGACTCTGTCTTGGTTACCTTCTGGGTTTGGTGTCCCCAGGCCCTGCTGTTCTTCCAAATGGACAAAAGCCCCAAACCTTGCTCACAATTATTTCCAAGGAAGGATGTACCTTGAGGTAAGCTTGCTTTGGAGACTTCTTGGTAATAGTGACCTGGATGCCTGAGAACTTGATAACACCCTGAACTTCTGGCCCCAAATTGCCACCAGTGCCAGTGGCAGCCCATTTGGTTTGTTCAGCCCCCCCATCCTCTGCTAGAACGAGCTCCCCCTCAGGCTGCCCAGACCCCGGGATGCCAGCCGAGTCTCAGCGAGGCTCCACCTACCCTGCAAGTGTCAGAAGATAAACAACTGGTTTCTAGAAGATGTCAACATTTTACATACTTAGCTGTGTCACTAAATAACCAACTTGAGTTTTCTGTGGCAAATGAGACAAGATAGTCCCTTTCATCTTCTTCCAAGAAGATCTTGATCTGCCCAATTCACAGTGAGCTCTCTTCTTTCCATTTACAATGCTCGTCAGCAATGTGGCTCACACCCAAGCTGCTTTGTTTGGTTGGTGAAGGTCTCCTGCTTGAACAGTGAGTCAGGTCTTCCCACACCTGCCACCCCTCGTTCTGACAACTCCACTGCCACCCCAGTGTCATCCACAGTGTCCAGCACAAGGTTTCACCAGCCTTGGAGCATTTGCTTGTTGATCTATATAATTCAATAAACCACCATTTGCCTGACAATGTGCTGGGTATTTGGTATGTGTGCTTTTATTTTAATATCTCCAACATTCCAAGAAGAAGATACTATCCCCACTTCCAAGATGAGCAAAGTTGCCATGGCCAGGTGGCTCAGTTGGTTGGAGCACTGTCCCAAGCACCAAAAGGTTGCAGGTTTGATTGCCAGTCAGGGCACATATCTGGGCTGTGGATTCGATACCCAGCTGGGCCACATGCAGGAGACAACCAATGAAGTTTCTCTCACATCAACGTCTCTCTCTCTCCCTTTCCCTGCTCCCCCTCAAATCGATGAACATATCCTCAGCTGAGGATTTTAAAAAAAGAAAAACAATGAGCAAGGTTAAGTTTCACGATAATTTAGTAATTTCCCAATGTCACCCATAACCGAGATTTGAATCTCATCGTTGATGGAAGCTTTGTGGGAACCAGCGCTGCTCAAGCGGACACCCCTGGAGTCAGCGCTTGCTCTACGGTGCTCCTAAATGTGTGTGGCACCTTTGGTGACTCCTGTGCTCTGCCTGTTTCCCAAACCTGGGGTGACCCGTCTGCCAAATGGCTGACACAAAGATAAGAATGACGTCTTTGGTGTATACATCTTGCTCTAAGAAGAATGCGCAGCCAGCAGAAGGAATTCTAAGAGCCCAATCCTAGCTCTGTAACAGAGCTCAGCCTCCTCTCTGCCCCTTTTACACCTCCTCTGGGCTTTCCCTTCCACCTCAGGACTGGGACAGCTGGTGAAATGTCACTTCCTTCAGTGAAGAAAAGGGGCCTCAGTTGATTCCTAATAGCAGAATGATCATCCAAGAGAGCTTACAAAACACTCTTCTGGATCTCATGTGCTGAGAAACCAGACCAGCTGGATGTCATTTTCCTCCCAAAGCTCATAAAGCTACAACAATTAAGAGGAAAGGGCTTGGCACCACGAGCTTGGGGTGGAGTTCAGCTCAGAGCTCTGGAGAGGCTGCCCGAGGCCCTGGGTGACCTCCTCCCTACGCCCCCGTGCCCCGGATGTCGGTGCCTCCTCTACTTCCCCATACCGTGCCAAAACGTTGTGGGTCAGTGGTCAGATCCTGGCTGGTTTCAGTTTCTTTCCTGCAATCTTGCGACGGAGGAAGTGGTACTAGATGGGAAAGGCTGGGGTTAGAGAGACTGCAGATCGAAGCCCAGGGTGAGCAAATGGTTTCGCTGGTCCCAGACTCTGACTGCCTCAATTTCCTTATTTCAAATAGGGAGAAAATTCCAGCATCTCTGACATCACAGCAGGTTATGGGGCAAAGCGAATGATAGGGTAATAGCAATACTTCCTTGAATTTCCTGTGAACCCTTGAGAGTCAGCACATCAATCATTCCTAGCAGCCCTAGTCCGACAGGCTCCTGGGCCTCCTCGCCACTCCATCAGTGGCAGTGTGCTTAGAAAGTGGAATTATAAAGTTACCCCTCGTGTAAACTGCAATCAGGAAAATAAATTTCTGTGAAGACACGCAATGAATTTCAGTGCTGAATGAAACCTTAAAGTTCATGTATTACAATGATACCAAAAGTAATAGAAACCGCGTTTAGACCGTCTATTGTTTGGGGTTCTCCTTTCCTTCGAGGTAGCACAGGGAACTGAGAATTGATTCAGTAGTGGCACCGTCCTTCCCCTGAGGACCACCGTTTCCTTTCATAAGGCTCCTGACATTGTCCCACCAGGACTCCTGTGGACTAGAGGGAAGACAGGGATCTGACCCTAAGTTTTGCAGACTTGGAAGCTGGCACACAAAGACATCAAGCAGCTTTGCCAAAGTCACGCAGAAAAGTGAAAGTGAAACTGGAATGCAGTTCAGGTCTCCTAATCAATTCAGGACTGCATGCGGAAACTGCAGTGAACTCCGAATTGTAAGGTCCCCGTCTGTAGATAAAATACAGGAGCGTCTTGTCACAAAGCGTAATTAGAACAGGAAAAGCTCCACTAAAAATAAACCCTGAGATTTTATATAGTTAGTAGTTAAAAAGCATGAAAAATTATATTACAAATTATGAAAATATGCACTGAATAAAATGTGGGTTATAGTTGCTGTAATATGTAAAAATCTTAGAATAAATAATAAGAAATGAATTTGTTGGGGCATAATTTTTTTGCACAATTTTATGATGGCACCGAAAGACATCTTTTAATTAATGGTGCTTTTCAAAGTGCAGTTGTATAGAGTCCCTCCATCACTTATCTCAAGGGCTCTTCCTTAATCCTTTAATACTAAAACCTTTTTTCCCCAGAAGCCCCGCACCCTCTTCGTGGGCTCTGCCCTCGGTGCCATTCGCTCTGCCTCCTCCAGGGCCTCTCCTGCTGGTGGCTTTCCCTGTGACTTGAGTAGTTCTCCAACATCGCTCTCCTCAACCTGGGCAGATGCAATATCTCCTTCAAGGTTTGCAATTTTATTTTGTGAAGGCACACTTGTAGTAAAAAGAAATACTTGAAGGTGAACTACTCTAAAAGAGATCAGTTCATTAATGAGTAT
The DNA here is from genome assembly GCA_004026765.1 of Micronycteris hirsuta. NCBI lineage: Eukaryota > Metazoa > Chordata > Mammalia > Chiroptera > Phyllostomidae > Micronycteris > Micronycteris hirsuta. The sequence continues at coordinate 12,509 of PVJI01024975.1, read as the reverse complement.
TTTTGTGTTGGGATGACTTTTTCCTTCTGGTTTATCTCATAACTCAAAGGTGGGGACAAGGTTTTTGTCAATGGCAAGGGCTGCTCCTGTGCCTCTCTGCTTCTTCCTGGCCAACTCCACTGAGGCTCAGTTAGGTTGGATCATTTAAGAAGTGAGGCATCTGAGGTCCTTGTCCATCTGGAATCTCTTTGGGACCTGAACAGCCGGTGTAGCTCCTGTCCAGGGGTATGTGGTCTCAGAACCCCTACTTTTCTTTGCCTAGGGCGTTATTTCCAGACCTAATGTCTGTGTTTCCTTGATACCATTGCTAATTTTAATAGTCATCGCCCTTGGGCCATTAGGCCAAGATGGGACTAGTGATGCACAGGTGCAGAGAGGGAAGGCAGAGGCTTGTAATTCCAGGCCAGATGGTGATGGTTTCTCTCCACCACTTCATTCATTCATTCATTCATTCAATGAGTGTTGATTGAGTGACCTGGAAGAAAGCAGTTTCCCTCACAGATCAGGTAGCATGTAATCCATTCATTTAGTCTAATGGTTATCTACCCAAGAGACATTTCTTGAACAGCTAATAAGTGATGGGTATAATTCCAAGTATTGTGAGGGTAGAAATGGGTATAACAGTCATTATCTACAAGGAACTTAAAACATAGTGAAGAAAAAGGATATATACATGAGACATTGATTAATGTTTATAATAGTAATTTCAAATAGTTATATTTGGAACATGTTTTACTATTTATAATTATGTCTGCTTGTATCTCCCAGGCATTCTACAAAGTGATTTGGGTTAGAATTATTAACACTTAATTTATAGATGAGAAAACTGAGATTCAGGATAAGGACTTGTATTTGGTGGAGCCAGGTTTCTCTTTATTGAATCCAGTGCTCTTTCTAGAACACCCATTTGTTAACCTTTATAAAAATACGAGAGTTCTTTTTCAGCTATGAAAAGGAATGAAGCACTGATACATGCTACAACATGCATGAACCGCAAAAACTCTGGTAAGTGGAAGAAGCCAGACACAAAGGTCACATATTGTATGATTCCATGTGCATAGAATATCCAGAATAGGCAATTCTACAGAAACAGAAAGCAGATTGGCAGTTGCCAGTGCCCGGAGCCAAGGAGGAATGGGGAGTAACTGCTTGCAGGTACAGGGTTGTACTTGGGGGTGATGAAAATGTTTGGGAATTTCACAGAAGTGGTGGTTGTACAATATTATGTGTGTGCTAAATGTCACTGAATTGCTCACTCTAAAATGATTACATGTGGCCCTGGCTGGAGTAGCTCAGTGGATTGAGTGCGGGCCTGCAAACCGAAGGGTTGCCGGTTCACTTCCCAGTCAGGGTACATGCCTAGGTTGTGGGCCTGGTCCCCGCTTGGGGGCATGCGAGACCAACCACACATTGATGTTTCTCTCCCTCTCTTTCTCCTTCCCTTCCTCTCTCTCTAAAAATAAATAAATAAAATCTTTAAAAAAATGATTACATGTGAATTGTGTGAATTTCACTTCAATAAAAATATAATTAAAAAGATACCAGAGTTGAATAGGAGTAGAAGAGAGACAGGAGCCCAGGTGTGATTAGGCCAAAGACCAAGTGCAGAGTACTGGTTGTAAATGTCACACTAACTTTGCTTCAATATCCAGCTTCCCCTGGGACTAAAGACCTTGGAAGGACTGGTGGTCGCATTGCTTTTTCACATGCTTGTAGCCCCCTGTGCTTCTCCTTTGCAACACTTACTGCCTGTTAGATGTCTGTCCTCCCCGTCAGCCTCTAAGTTTCATGACAGCTGGGCCATCTTTTTCACCACCTACTACTACCACAGTGTCTGGTACAGAGCAGGCACTCAGTAAATTAGGATAGCTCTGGTTCTAGTCCCCTTCCGTGCTTCAGTTGCCGTGGTTTTGGAACCTCTCTGGGCCTCAGTTTCTGGGCTTCGGCTCTTGACTCAGCTGACTTCCTCAGCTCCGCAGACAACACAATGCAGGTAGTAACCTGGTGTGGCTGCTGCGTTCTTTAAAATCGTTGTTGCTGCCCCAATAACAACGCCTCCGGGAATTTCATCACTGCCGGAGAGGACTCTGGGTGAACGATACCAATACGCTATTTTTGTGGAACCAGTGGGAATTTTTTCTCTGAGGCACTCTTGCCACCTCCCATTGTATCCCATAAGCAAAGGGGGAACAGTGAGGGTGAGCTACCGTTTGGACCCGCTCTCAAAGATTCTTTAAACCTCCTGAAGGAGCTGACAGTGGAATGCTGCCAGGGCTTTTACAAACTGGCCCCTTCCTGGTCATAAAGCTTTTCCTCATTTTGTGTGGGATTTAATCTCAGAGCAACAAGACAGGACCAGCTAGTCTCCTTCATTTTATAAATCAGAAAACTGGGTCCAAGACGAACGACTCACTCAAGACCCACTGAGAGCTGTGATGGGCTGAGATTAGACCAAACGTCTGTGCACTCAGCCTCCTCTGGAATGAGCTGCTGAGTCAAGCTTCGAGGGTCTCTCCTGGTGGTCTTCAGCAGACAGGGACAATTGCCATCTGGAACGGGTTAGTTTCACTCCTGCCTGGAGGCTGGAGGATGGACTAAATGACCCCTGCAGGTCCCTTTCTTCCCTAGTCCTCTCCAATTACCTTCTCTAATTTCCAGCAAACATGCTTTCTCTAGGGAAAAATGAATCCGGGGCTCTTGCTTCCCTTGGGAGTCTGTAAACGATTTCACTTTCCAGTGGGGAATATGAGCTCCATGAGAGAAAATGCTCAGCGGCTGTCGGAAGGAAACATTCCAACAACACACTATATATATTTAGATTCTCCCTAGCAACTAATGCTCCTAGTGGGTGCAGCACAGACGAGGAGGCAAACCTGAATCCTCTCCCTGGACCCTTGTCTCCCTGCCCCCAGGGCGCAATTGGTGCAATTATCCGCTGTGTGCCTGGGCCCCCTCCCTCCCTGGCACGGCCACTGAGATTAATGAGGCCTCTGTCGTCATCACTTTATCCTTGGGAGTTCAGAGTCTTGTATACCCTGAGAGGGTGGGCCACTTGCTCCTCATTTCTTCCTGATTCTTCTCTGAATTTCTATTTTCTGAACCCAACCTAGGATAAGTGGGCTGACAAAGGATTTCTCTGATGACTTTGTTTGTTGTATTTTTTAAAGATTTTATTTATTTATTTTTAGAGAGAAAGGAAGAGAAGGAGAAAGAGAGGGAGAGAAACGTCAATGTGTGGTTGCCTCTTGCGTCCTCCATACTGGGGACCTGGCCCACAACCCAGGCATGTGCCCTGACTGGGAATCGAACTGGCAACCCTTTGGTTTTCGGGCATGTGCTCAATCCACTGAGCTTCACGAGCCAGGGCGGATGCCTTTGGGTTAAAATATTAATAGCTTCTATTTAAGCTATTTACTAAATATTTCTTTTGCTGAGCACTTTACATGTATTCTTTTATTTACTCTCACAGCAACCACATAAAGAAATGAGGTTCAGAGACGCTGAGTGAGCTAAGATTACCCAGCTGGTAAGTGGCAGAACAAGGGTTTCAGTCTGGTCCTGCCTGACCCCACAGCTCTATTCCTCACCTTAGCACTAAACTCCTCGGGGCAATGATGGGCTTCACAAAGAGTCACATATCATTTGGACACTAAAACACTGGCATTTCCCAGGTCTTTTTATTTTTTCAGTTTTTTTTTTAATATTGAAAATATTTAATCATACAGAAAAGTCACAGAATAGGAAATGGATTTCCATCCCCCAGGTTCAACAATTACAACATTTCGCCACACTTACTTCATCTGGCTATTTCTTCTTTCTTTCTTTTTTTTCTATAGCACTTTAAAGAAAATTCCTGACATTGTGTCATTTTGCCCCTAAATACTTCCATATGTAGCTCCCTCTGAAAAGGGGGAAGGAGAGTGGAAGGAGGAATTTCCTACAGAATCACAGAACCAAACACCTAACATAATAACCTAGTATCACCAGTTCAACTCAAATTTCTCCTCATGTCTCAAAAAATGCCCTTTATCCAATTGGCTTATTTAAATATGAATCCAAACAGGATCCACGTACTGCATGTGGTTTTATGTCCCTTTGGGTTAAAATATTAATAGCTTCTATTTAAGCTATTTACTAAATATTTCTTTTGCTGAGCACTTTACATGTATTCTTTTATTTACTCTCACAGCAACCACATAAAGAAATGAGGTTCAGAGACGCTGAGTGAGCTAAGATTACCCAGCTGGTAAGTGGCAGAGCAAGGGTTTCAGTCTGGTCCTTAGAACCCTTTTCCTTTAGGAGCTGGGTCCATTGTCGCGCAGAGCGTGTCGCCGTCTGGATTTGCGGGGTGATTCGCTGTGCAGTACTTAGCTCGTTCTCCCATCCCCCATGGCTCCTGTAAAGCTATAGACTTATAGGCTTGAAGAGGCTCATTTTTGAGCAAGAAGACCACATGGATGGTGCAGAATACTGTCTGTTGCATCACTCCAGAAGGCACAGAGCATCTGCTTGTCCCAATTTTAGTTCTGAGAAACACTAATGGGTTTAGATGGTTCCCAGATAATTTGATGGCTTGTAGAGATGAAAGGTAGAATATTTAAATTCCAGTTTGTTTTAGATTATCTGGACTATCTGCTATGTTCCTTGAGTGCCAGGTTTGAAGATTAATCTTAGTTACCTGGGGAAACCACAGGTGTTTTTTGTTTCTTAATTTTGTTTGGGGGGGGGGGACTTTAATAGGGCTGCAACTCCTGGGGTTCCAAACCCTCCTCTGCATGGGAAAGAAGCGTCATTCTTCAGGTGTGGTGGAGCAGTTCTCACCCATTACAGGTGCAGGCGCCTTTTCCCCTGGATGCTATTCTGTGGGTGTTGTCTGCATTCATGAGCTAATGATCCAGGAATTAGAAGGTTCCAGGCTGACTCTGGCACCAGAATGGCATGTCAGACACAGGAAGTGTCAACCAAATCAAGACAGAGCCAGACAGGGAGGCAACTTGAGGATAAAGTCAGAGGAAAGAGAGAACATGAGAAATACTGATACTCTCAAAGAAAGTAAGCCGGAGATGGTAAGCTGGCAGAATTTGGTCTAAGAGAGAAGTGAACAAAAAAAGACTCTGTGCAAGGAACTTAATTCAGAGTGAGGAGCACTAGCAAATCATGAGGAGAGTACTTGAAACTTGGGATTACATGTGGAACATGGTCAGGAGAGGCTTAGAATGATAGAATCCTTGGATGAAAAGGCCCTTAAATCATCTAGTCCAACCCCTCAGGAAAGAGGAGTCACTTATTTGAGGTGACAGAGGGTTATAGTTCGAACAAAAACCTGGTCCCCTGGGTCTCAGCAAGCCCTCGCCTCTCCTCTGCTCTGCACTGCACGTCTTTCTTCCTGAAGGAGCAGTGGTGGGAATGGGGAGAAGCTGGGCTGGCCTGAGGTGGAGAAAGACTGACCTGTGAAGTCAGACTTCATTTGTGGTAAACCAGCTTGAGCAGAACTTCTGTGACTATGCCTTATGCTTATAATTGGCTTAAGTTCTTGTAGCTTGTGCCCTGTGATTCCTCTCACCACGTGAGCTAATTAGCACAGATGATGATGTGTGCAGATGGGGGGACTATACTATAGGAAATGCAAGGTGGGGCTATGTAGTTCCATGGTCTAGGTGTAAAAAATGACACTCCTGCACACCCCCATCCATTGTCCAATTTCAGCAACTAAGTCTGGAGGACAGGGAGAGATCCAGACACTCCAGTGAATGGTGGTGTTGCTGGTTGTTTCTTGGTAAGTGATGCTCTACTTGAGGGCTAGGACCTTGAATCAGTCACCTGTATCTTCCCAGCACTTAACAGAGGAAGAAGCACATAATAATAAATGACGTTTTATAAACACAACCACTTGAATGAATGAGTACATACCCATCTTAAGAGGTACACCATTTTTTTTAAAGACTTAATTTATTTATTTTCAGAGAGAGAAGGGAGAGAGAAAGAGCAATGTATGGTTGCCTATATCACATGGCCCTCACCGGGGACCTGGCCCGCAACCCAGGCATGTGCCCCGACTGGGAATTGAACCGGGACCTTCTGGTTTCCAGCCCGCGCTCAATCCACTGAGCTACACCAGCTGGGCAAGAGGTACACCGTATTAACCACATACTTATGTCTTCCTCCATACCTCCCACTGAACTCCACACTGTGTTCCAGAACAGTGGTCTTCAGATAGTGCTTGTGTACTTGACTCCCCCACCACACACAACATTTTATAAATTATATAATCTCTTTCCTCTGTAATTTAACATCCAAAAGTTCACATCAAAAGTTTCAATATGTAGTTACAATGGGTGTAATTTCAGAGTATTATCAATATTGGCATTTTAAAATAAAACTCTTCAATCACACTTTCACATCTATCCAATGGAAAATAGTTACCATAATTATTTGATGCAAAAAAATCATTTAAAAATTTATGAACAAATTCTTCTTTATGGTTGGAAATTTATCTTGTTTCCTTTTCTCTTTGATATTTCTACTTCACTTCACCTTTTGAAATCTTCTTCAACAAAAATATGTCCAGAAACATAATTTTTCAAAGTTCCTATAATTGTGTTCTAACTTCAAAAGTATTATTCTGTATTAGGAAATCATTAGTACACAGTGGATCAACACAATACAAAATATACATTTTGATAAGAAAATTTTAAATCTAATAAGTAACAATATAGACCATATCCTGGGTCATAAACCTCAACAAATTTAAAAGAATTGAAGTAATAAAGATTGTTTTCTCCAGCCACAGTGGAATCAAGCTAGAAATTAATAACAGATAACAGGAAATATCAAAACACTTCTACATAATCCATGGGAAGAGAAGAAGTCTCAAAGGAAATCCAAAAATACATTGAACTGATAGGAAATAAAAATACAACATAGTGTTGAGATTAGCTAAGTAGAGCTGAAAAGAAAATATGTAGCACTAAATGCTTACATTGAAAAAGAGGAAAGCCTCATCAATAACCAAATCTCCCACCTCAAGAACCTAGAAATTGAAGAGCAAATAAAACCAAGGGCAAGTGGAAGGAAGGAAATAATGAAGATAAGAGCAGAAATCAATGAAATTCGAAAACTAAAAACAATAGAGAAAATCTGTGAAATAAAGAACTGGTTCTTTGGAAAGATCAATAAAATTGACAAACCTTCAGAAAGACTGACAAAGTGGAGAAAAATGGAGAAAAGACACAATACAAGGAATAAAACTACAGAGCCTAAAAACACCAAATGATAATAAAGGAATTCTACAAGCTGCTCTCATAAATTTGACAACTTAGATGAACTGGACCAATTTCTCAAAAATAATGCAAACTTAAAAAATTCAGCTCTGCCAATATGAAATATATAATCTGAAGAACACTGTAACCATTAAAATATTGAATTTGTAATTTTACAACTCTCCCTCCCAAATCTCCAGACCCAGACAGTTTCACTGAAGAATTTTACCAAACATTTAAAAAAGAATTAACATGAATTCTACACAGTCTGTTCTAGAAAACAGAAGAGAAGAAAACACAATCCATTTCATTTTGTGAAGCTAGTATTATGATACCAAAATCTGACAAAGACAGTAGAAAAAAGAAAGAATATTTAAACCAATAAATCTCATAAATATAGCCCTGGCTGGTGTATCTCAGTGGACTGAGCATGGGCTGCAAACCAAAGGGTCGCTGGTTTGATTCCCAGTCAGGGCACATGCCTGGGTTGCGGGCCAGGTCCCCAGTGAGGGCCACGTGAGAGGCAACCACACATTGATGTTTCTCCCCATCTCTTTCTCCCTCTATTCCCTTCTGTCTAAAAATAAATAAATAAATAATCTTTTTTAAAAAATCTCATGAATATAGACAAAAATTCTTAATGAAATATTAGCAAACAATTCACAAAAATATAAGAATTATATGTCATGACCAAGTGGGATTTATTTCAGAGATACAACATGTTTCAATATTTTAAAATCCATCAATCAACCATATTAAAAAGTTAAAGAAGAACATTATGTGATCATGTCAACCAATGTAGGAAAAGGATTCGACAAATTTCAATACCAATTCATGATAAAAAAAAAAAAAACTCCCAGAAAAAAACCCAACAGGTATAGAGAGGAATTCCTCAACTTGATGAACACCTACAAAAACCCTAGAGCTACAACTGTACTTAAAGATGAAAGACTAACTGCTTTCTCTTTAAGACTGGGAACAAGACAGGGCTCTCTGCTTGCACTGCAGTGCTAGAAGTGTTTGCCACAGCAACAAGACAAGAAAGGGAATCAAAATACATAGATCAGGGGAAAAAAAGTGTGGCTGTCTGTATTTGCAGATGACGTGATTGTCTAGGAAGGAAACCCCAAGGAATCTACAATAGAATGCTAGAACTAATAAGTGAGTTTGGCAAGGTCAGAGTATATAGATAAATGTACAAAAATCAGTCAGTTGTATTCCCATATAATGGCAATAAATTAGTAGATACCAAAATTAAAAATATAATGCCATATTACAATCGTTAAAAAAACTGAAATACCTATAAATCTAGCAAAACATGTACAGAACTTACACACCTAAATGGAAAGGCATCGTGTTTTTATGTATTGAAAGACTCAACATAGTAAATATGTCAATTCTCCCCAAATTGATACCCAATTAAAACTTACTTATCAAAACTCCAGCAAGATTTTGGTAAATATTCTCAAAATTATTCTAAAATTTATATGGAAATGCAAAGGAACAAGCATGGTCAGAGCAATTTTGAAAAAGAAAAATAAATTGGGAAAAATCAGTCTAATTTCAAGAGTTATAGCTACAGTAGATCAATAATCAAGACTGTGTTATTGGTGAAAGAACAGGCATGGACCCAAGCAAATGTGTCCGACTTCTTTTGACAGAGAAACAGACAGCAAAAGAATGGAGGAACAACAGCTTTTCCTAGAAATGCTGCTGTAGCAACTGGATATCCAGACATAAGTCTAAATGGATCACAAACTTAAATATAAGTTTAAAACAATTTTTTTTTTAGAAAAAAATAATCAGGCTCTACAACTAAGAATTCTTAGGCTTGGCACCAAAAGTGTAATCTATAGATGGAAAAACTGGTAGATGAGACTTTATCACAATTCAAAACTTTTGCTCTGCAAAAGATCCTGTTAAGAGGATAAAAACCAAGCTATGCAGAGGAAGAAAATATTTGCAAACTGACAAACTGCTAGTATCTAGAATGCATAAAGAACTCTCAAAACTTAACATAAAAAAGCAAACAACCCAGTTAAAAATGGGGGAAGGCCTTTCACCAAGGAGAACATACAGATAACAAATAAGCACATGAAAATATATTTCATATGAATAGCCACTAAGGAAAGGCAAATAAAACCACAAGATATCACTACATACCCATCAAAATAGTAAAATATACTTCAGTCAGTAATCCAAAGATATCTTCTCTTACCACTCCAATTTAATATCATACTGGAAGTCCTAGCTGATGCAATAAGACAAAGAAAATAAAAGGTATGCATATAAAGAAGGAAGAAATAAAACTTTTATTTGTTTGCAGATGATATGATTGTATATGTGGAAAATCCCAAAGAATTAACAACAAAACAGCAAGAACAACCAAAATCTTCTGGAATTAATAAATGATTATAGCCAGGTTGCAGGATACAAGGTTAATGTACAGAAGCAATGAATGAATGAAGTTGAGAAAAATTATAAACCTACCACCATTTACATTAGCACCACCAAAATGATACACTTCGGTATAAATCTAACATAATGTATGAGAGCAATATAAGGAAAACTACAAAACTGATGAAAAAAATCAAAGATCTGAATAAATGTAGACATTTTATTTCATGGATAGTATGACTCAGTATTGTTCAGAAGTGAAAGTTCTTTCCAAATAATACTCCGGGGGGGTGGGGGTGGAGGAGAGAGAGATGGGGAAACATCAAGTTGTTGTTCCACTCATTGATGCAGGCATCGGTTGATTTTTATATGAAGCTTAACTGGGGATCAAACCTGCAACCTTGGCATATCGGGACCGTGCTCTAATCTATTGAGCCACGTGGCCAGGGCCCCAAATAATCTATAGATCCAACACAATGCCAGTCAAAATCCCAGCAAGTTTTTGTAAATATCAACAGACAGATTCTAAAGTTTATAAGGAAAGGCAAAAGACCCAGGATAGCCAACACAATATTGAAGGAGAAACAGTCAGAAGATGGATGCTACTCAACTCTAAGACTTACTATAAACTGATGGTAATCAAGACAGTGTGGGCCTGGCTGGTGTAGCTCAGTGGATTGAGCATGGGCTGGGAACCAGAGGGTCCCAGTTCGATTCCCAGTTGGGGCACATGCCTGGGTTGCGGGCCAGGTCCCCAGTGAGGACCATGTGAGAGGCAACCATACAGTGTTCTTTCTCCCTCCCTTCTCCTCTCTCTGAAAATAAATAAATAAAATCTTAAAGAAAAAAAGACAGTGTGTTATTGGTGAAAATATAGACAAATAGATCAGTGCAGTAGAGCAGAGAGTTCAGAAATAGACCCACAAAAATATAGTAAGCTGATCTGTGACTAAGGACCAATGGCAATAAAATGGGGAAAGAGTATTTTTAACAAATAGTGTAGAAAACAATTGGACATCAAAATGCAATTTTTTTAAAATCTAGACACAGACATTATCATACCTTTCACAATAATTAACTCAAAATAAATCATGAATCTAAATGTAAAATGCAAAACTGTAAAATTTCTAGAAGATAACATGGAGAAAATCTACATGACATTGCATTTGGCCATGACTTTTAGATATAACACCAAAAGCATGATCCATGAAAGAAAAATTTGATAAGTTGGACTTCATTAAAGTTAAAAAGCTTTTAATCCATAAAAGACACTTAAGAGAATAAAAAGACAAGTCAGAGACTGGGAGAAAATCTTTGCCAAACACATAGCCGATAATAGTCTGTTATCTAGCCCTGGCTGGTGTGGCTCAGTGGATTGAGTGCCAGCCTGTGAGTCAAAAGTTCACTGGTTCAATTCACAGTCAAAGCACATGCAGGCCAGGTCCCCAGTTGGGGGCATGCAAGAGGCAACTGATCAATGTATCTCTTGCACATCAATGTCTCTCTCCCTCTCTTTCTCCCTCCCTTCCCCTCTCTCTAAAAATAGTCTTTTTCTTTTAAAAGTACATCTATTATCTAAAATGTGCAAAGAACTCATAAAACTCAGCAGTAAAAAAACAAATACAGTTAATGCCCTGGCTGGTGTAGCTCAGTGGATTGAGCGCAGGCTGGGAACCAGACGATCCCGGTTCGATTCCCAGTCAGGGCACATGCCTGGGTTGCGGGCCAGGTCCCCTGTGAGGGCCATGTGAGAGGCAACCATACATTGCTGTTTCTGTCCCTCTCTGTTTCCCTCCCTTCTCCTCTCTCTAAAAATAAATAAATAAAATCTTTAAAAAAAAAAACAACAAATACAGTTAAAAAGTTGGCAAAATATCTGACAGACACCTCACCAAAGAAGATATACAAATTGTAAATGAGCACATGAAAAGATGCTCAACATCATACATCATTAGGGAATTGTAAATTGAAAAAAACCCCACTAACTACATACCTATTATAATGGTTAGGTCTTCACACTGACATCACCAAATGCTGGGGAAGAGAGAAGAATAAAAAAATTCGTTGCTGGTAGAAATGTAAAATGATACAGCCACTTTGTAAGACAATCTGGCAACTTCTTACAGAGCTAAATAGTCTTACCATACAACCCAATTGCACTCTTTGGTATTTAGCCCAATGAGTTGGAAACTTGTGTCCAAACAAAACTGCGCATGAATGTTTATAGCAGCTTTATTCATAATTGTCAAATAACTAATGTCCTACTATGGGTAAGTGGATAAATTGTGGTACATCCAGACAATGGAATATCATTCAACACTAAAAGGAAAAAAGCTATCCAGCCATGAAACAACTTGAAGGAACCATAAAAGTATATTGCTAAGTGAAAGAAACCAATCTGAAAAGGCTACATACTGTATGGTTCTAACTGTATCACATTCTGGAAAAGGCAAAACTATGGAGGCAGTTAAAGGATCAGTGGTTGCCAAGGACCTGGAGGGAAGGAGGGATGAATGGGTAGAGCACAGAAGATTGTTAAAGCAGTGAAGCTATTCTAACTATATGACATTCTGGGCAGGGCAAAACCATAGGAACAGTAACAAAGCTTTGTGGTTGCCAGGGACTTGCGGGGAGGAGGGATGGTGCTCTGGGATTTTTATGGCAATGAAACTGTTTTGTACACTGTATTTTGATACTGTAATGGGTATGCCTGACATGCTTTTGTCAAAACCCATGGAACTATACAATAGAAAGAGTAAATACTAATGTAAACTGTATGCTTTAATTAGTAATAATGTATCAATATTCATTCATCAGTTGTAACACTTGTATCACATTAAGGCAAGATGTTAA